>QRAM01000179.1:175266-186141 GCA_013436055.1 Halocynthia roretzi | reverse complement strand
TCTGGATGTCATAGTTGGGGTGTGTATTATACATGGGTATAGAGCCTTTCCAGTTATCTGGTTGTCATTGTTGGGGTGTGTATTATACATGGATATAGTGCTTTTCCAGCTATCTAGACGTCATAGTTGGGGTGTGTATTATGTTCGGTCAATTTCCGATCAAGCAATTGACCTCCAGGCTCGTATATATTACTTCATTGTGCTTCGTTCATATTCAAATGTGCGGTTGTAAACACATTGGTGACAAAATAGTTGTGTTTTTACCACACCTATTCCCACCCGCCTTAAGAATGATAATGATCTCACCACCATTGTATTATCTCTGTCTGTCATTTCGGCAGAATAGAAGAGTTTTTGTGCTGAAATTCCAGAAAGAAAGACAAACCCAATTTATCGCCATAAACAAAATAAATTTCGGATTAAAAAAACGATAAAGGAGTGTAGAATTGTCATGGTAACACGAGAATATACGCAATTCAAAAATGCTTTTATTCTATTTGAATACGAACGAAAACACGCTTTGTAAACGAATCGCAAATTTTTGTTATTGTTTGCTGGGTTTGGCTTGAGAGGATTTTACTAAGACACAACAACATCGCTGCAAAGTTAAATAAATAAATATACAGTGTTGTCTCGTACTCTGCACTGTACAGTAAAATATTTGGGTAATTTGTGCCTATAAAACCACTGTACTGCATCTTTCAAAGTGCTGTACTCCTTCTAATTCAAAATGAATGCCCATGTCAACTTGCTAGTACTGTACAGTACAATATTTTGTGTAACTTAGTGTACAAGTGCCTGTAAAACCACTGTACTGCATCTTACCAAGACTTGTACTTAGTATTTGGACAAGTAATTACTGTATATTTCGGTGTATAAGTCGACCACTAAATTTCTGAGGTGTATTTTAAGTGAATAAAACTCCTAAAATAAGGCAACATCACTTCCATTTAATTGTCAAGAATTTGTATGTGTTAACCAGCAGCTTAGCATCCAAGTAGTATATAAAACTCGGATCTTTCCTACAAGTTGTGGTACAAGACTAACATGATAGAATTGGATGTAGGTCTGACGACCTTATTCTCGTCTCTGCCATATATCGACAACTTTATGCTGAGCATATTAGTTGACCCCTAGTTAGACCTTTCATGCAACAGCTTGGTCATCCCTTAGTAAGGGATATAGTTCTTGTTATTTCGAGTAACTCATAACGTTCTTACTCTGTTACTTTTGTTACACTGAATTCCTCGTTTCGTTGGCGTCCGTAGAAATACAAACACGCTACTTCCATTTCACGAGTATGATGAAAACTATGACAGACATATGTTGATATATATATATATATATGGTATCTGACGTAGGCTACATATCTGTATTTCTTGTTTCGTTGTCGTCCGTATAGATACATGATTTATATATTAAGAGTAAAAAGCAACTTCGACATATTTACACATATCTGTAACACGACTATATATATCTGTGGTAGGATTTGCCACACTTAATATTCTTTATTTCTCGTTTCGTTGACGTCTGTTAAAATACGACTTATCTGCCTTTCAATCTGTTACAAACACAAACTTTCATTTCTCTCAGATAAATCTTTGCCTTCTGAAGACGATACTTTCCCTCAATTGGTAAAACAACATCTAAAACATGTCTTTGACAAGATTGTGAGGGAGTTGTTTCGGATATGCTGTGTGACACTTCTCCGTGTTTTGAACCAAACACAAAAAAGTAACGCCACCGTGTTAGTATGTACTTTGAAAACATTTCGATTGTGTTGTCATACACGTGCACACGACTGGAACAGGCGAACACATTGTGACGAAACAATGACAGATTCTCGATTGTCATTTTGTTTGTTTTTCCATTCATGTACACCTGCTCATAATTAACTCCTTACGCGCAATACGCATCGCCTAAGTGACGTAGTAGAGGCGCTTGTGAGGTCATGGGGAAGTAAAATGTGACGTAACAGTGAGTACTTAGGCACAGCGTCCTTGTGATGTCATAGGATTGTATATATTGAAGAGGAATGTGATGAAAGCTGTTATATCGCCAGTATTGTCTTGTCATATGATAGGTTGGTTCGGTCGCTGGTGACTCTCAGTCTTAGTGATATTTTGGCGGTTGTATTTTCTCTGGACTTTTTTTTCAGTTAATTTTGTATCTGGTTGGTTAAGCGTTAATAATATTTGTCCGATCTCCGTCTTTTGTTGAGTTTTATGAAGATTTATCTGTTCAATGTAAATATTTAAATATCATTCGGGTTTTTGTTCCTAAAAATAGATTCCGAGTTATCACTTGATCTCTGCTACGTTGGAGCGTCTTCAAATACGAATAACTTTAATCCGGAAGTTTGGAAGCGCCCTCAAGCATAGTTTGATCTCGAAACTTGTTAAAACCACTGCACATAATACACGAATAGGGAAGATTTGTGACGTCATAAATTCATGATGTCATAGAATACGAGATAATATATATTAGGATAGTTAAAAGATAATATATAGATATAAATAAAAGTGAATGTGTGTTTGTCCGTTTTACGCTATACGGTTGGACCAAATTTGATTTGGTGACTCAGGAGATCCCAGCACAGATTGTGACGGCGTTACACGCCCCGGGAATGCTCTAACACTCCCTAGTGGCCGGGTAAAAATTACTTCTCACGTCCCACGTCATGATTGTAATTTGGATTTTTGGGATTTTTAGGCGGATGGGAACTTAACCATTACGGCGGTTGTAATCGCTCCAACTCACCTTTCACGAGCGAGTTAATATATTTTTGCAACGGAAAAATTGTTATGATTTGGTTGAATTTTACTCGAAATAGAAACTTAACCATCAATGTATCGGTATCTTTGATCTTACTGATGTTGCTGATGATACTCCAGGTGGTGAACAAATTCAAGTTCATTCAACCGCGAACTCTCGATTTTACAAACAATTGTCTTAAATCTTTCAAAATCCGCTTACGTTAAAACGCGGGTAATTCCGGTAACTGTTGTTAGTATATATGACTAACAATGAAATATAGTCTAGCATTTTGTGATGTAATACATACTTGACATTTACGAAATGATATGCGTTATAGTTGTTTAAAATATATGTCCTGCAGCTACTGTGATATCCAACTCACCCACTATTTTTACCCACTTCACCCCGTTTTAACCCCCGCGTAAAACTGGTTCACAAGTATTGATGCCGTACAATATGTCAGAAATCTGTCTCTATTCATAAAATACTTGGTTTATGATATCATAATACATATGATCTCGTGTTTGTTACAACATAGTTTGAATGTTCCTATATTAACCTTTTCACGACAATTATCGAATATATTTATGGGTTATTACATCACAATAATATTCTCATAACCTAATTGACAGGAATAATTCAAACCTTTATGATGCAACAGTATTTTCCTAATAATACTTATTAGTCTTAATTTTTACGCACGTAGACATTGAGGGAATAAGGAAATAAAATAAGGAAACGGGTTATTCTGTGAATTAATTGTTCTTCCATAACAATTGTTCTTCCGTATACAACGTAACAGTGGAATTGTTTTTCGTGTTATCACGTCATAAAAACTGAAATGTAGACAACAGGCAGACAATCTAGATGAATTGATTTAATAAATCTTTCTTGAATTTCGAGATACTTTTCATTACAGAATTAAATGTTTAATAAAGTGAAGTGAAGTGAAGTGACTTGAATCCGAATCTGAATCTTGAGTGAATTTGTAAATTCCTTTCCTCGATATTTGGCGGATTGTGACTTCACTATTTTTTATGATTTCGGCGGATGTAATATATTTTGGCTCAATGGAGCGATTAGATACTCGCAATATTTATGGCGGGTGCTTTTTCATAATGTCCAAGTCTTATAAAACAGTATTTGGCTTATTGAAACCATCTTGGTTTTACTCTGTACATTCGGCGTTTGTAATTCAGTTCGGCTATCCTAGTTTCCACAATACCCAGAAGTTTTTTCATAGTTTAAAATATTTGGCGGATGTAATAGAATTCGTTATCTTGGATCAAATAAACAAAATGGCTTCTTCATTCTCTGAGTAAAATTTCCAACGTTTACTAAGAGGTTTTTGGATCAATATTTGACAAAGTTCAAACCACCTGTGTAATTTATCTCGGGGTCATTGACCTTTTGCGTCAGTCAGTACAAGTGCCAGGTGGAAGCCCATTGTTTCGTAACAATCTTCGCTGGTTAGCAAACGACCGATCAGATAAGATAGAAAATGAAAAAAGTTACGGAAGTAAAATAGATGGGAGGATTTTAAGTTCTATGACGTAATATTGTGTTTCTTTAATTGTCCATTGTTTCGCAACATTGAGTATCGAACGTCACAAATATCGCGCAGGGGACAACGCTGATTTGGCCTGGTTTAGTTTTGTCAGGACGGGTACTTTGGACAATTCATTACAATATAACTTATCCCTTTATTACTATTACCATACAACACTGCACAGATACATCTTATCACATTATACAAAATAAATAAAAAACTTACATATATACAATGATCGAATTTCAGTTTTGTATTTATATATTTACATATGATGTATATATGAAACTACATTGTGATAACTCTTGAAAGTCTACAGCATATAGTTCAGCTGTCTTTTTCATTTTTTTATTCAATCTACTGTGTTGAACGTTGCGCGTGTAGTGAAAACATGAAAGTAATCTCAGTTTTGATCTTAAGTAGTGTTTTGTTAACGATTAGTTGCACACAAACAAACTTATAAGTCGTTGAGGAGCTTCTTTGAGTAGATTTGAAGTGTTCCAACAGATAGTTCGACTACTGGTGGTATTTCAAATATCATCATTTGAACATTTTTAATTAAAAAACTTCGCGGAAAAAAGAATGTGAAGAAGATACAGATCAAGCTGGTATGTGGTTGAGACAGACAGAACTATTTTCGGTTGTTAAATCCACTCTACACACTTAGGGGCGGGAATTTTTAACGGTTACTAGACGATGTTTGACAGATATCTTGGTTTTGATGGACCGCAAGGTTGTGTTTTAAATTATCAACGTGAATATCTCTATGAAATAAAAAATGGTAAATGGGTAAAAATTTATGATCATTTAGTAGCTTACTATTTTGCTTCGAATTTGTGGTCAAGTATAAGTAACCTTCTTGTGACTATGGACCGTAATTGACCATAATACATAGCCATAGCCTGACATAGCCATACCACACTGATATAGATGATAATCACTGAGACGGGCGGCACTTGCATTTCAAACGAGTAAAAGTTACATACAGATTATGTGGCTAAACGGGATTTGCTACTTCCCGGAGTGGAAGTTAATAATAGTTTGTATATTTGATATGGCAGCGTCTCGATTTATCGTTTTAAAAACATTTTCTCTTCATAACTTATTAACATCTGTTTAAACATAACTCTACTGTCAAACCAAATATATTCTTTCCTACTTAAAGGTATTAACCCATTCACGCTATTGTCATTTCTATTCAATCTCAGTTATGGCAAAGGATTGAATGTGCTGAAAGATTTAAGGTGTATTTTGATTAAACACGTTTGATTTAATTAACCCTTTACGACCAGCTTCAGGTTGACATGTATATTCGTTTGTGGTATTTACTAAATGGACGGTTGTAATATCCTAAGATCTACTTAACGGATGTCGTGCTTGGCGGTTGTATAACTTATAACTCACCTACGCAGCCTATCTACAGTAGATTCCTTCCTATCCTCTGGGACCTGAGGCAATGTAATACAACTTTTATACTAATTTACTATTAACATTATATTCGTGACTATGACGGTAAATCACAAACCATAACACAATAGACTATCTCCTACCCGGTACGACTAGGATATCAAGTCCGTTCAACTCGTTCGAAGCAAAACAGGACAACAATGACGCAATTAATGTTAACGGTCAAAAAAACAAGCTCTTTTATATATAAAGATATTTATTTTTCTGAGTGTTGGTTGTTTTAGAGTTCCGGATATTGGAGTATCGGATAAGATGGATTTTGCTGTGCTAAGTAAAAATTCTTCATGTCGGTATCGCTTGTTTGTTTGTTACGGAAGAAGATTTAATAGCTTGTACCTGACACGAACACTACCTCCAATCTAAATATACAAACACAACGAACAGCTAAAAATAAAACACTTACGGCGTTTCCACGACAACCGGTTCAAAGGTTAGATCTAACCGGACTCGAATCTCGAAGTTATGTTTCGTCATGACGTACCGGGTCTCAGCAATCTGACATTCTTCCCTGCTACTTTAGTTTTTCCAACCGCCTGTACTTTCTAATATCTCTCTCGATGTGTACATAGGTCATGAAATAACCTTTGTAAGACATTAGTCATTTGCATATGTCTATATGATAAATATATTTAAACGTTGGAAGAACAGTTGGCCTTAACGTTTAATACTAACTCAAGTCTAACATCTATAAATGAAATAGGATGCTGTAAAAATGAAAAAGAGATTAGTTATAGCAAGGTTCCAGCTATCAGCCGTTCTTTTACTTACCTCAGCTTTTCCAACCGCCTATCTACATGAAGATACCGTAAACGTCGATCTTAAGTATAATACGAGGACAAGTTAGAGACTAAAACTTGTTACGATTGAAAATAAAATTTCTCTTCTACGACGCTTGTTAGGTTTTCTCAACGTTTGTTGTCATTCCTGAGTTTTCTTGAATGCTTTCCAACCTCCATCTTCAGTAAATGTTTCCTTAATTGACTCTCAGGGTTAATTGACTCCAAAACTAGGAATTCACTTCATTACCGTTTGTTGCTAGTTCTCGTTCTTGCATCTTACTCTGACATTTAAAATACAGCTTCATTGAGTTTCTCCTTGCTCCTGTACTTGCGCCAATTTCGAATCCTCAACAAACAAATAAATAAACGAATTCAACTTGATCTGACCTTCGATAAGTTTTCCGCCAATAGTTTACATTCAAAATATGACCTCGGGTTCAAACGACAGTAATGCGTTGTTTGATATAACCCACATCATGCTGGTGTATATGAATTAAACCAGTGCATGAGCGGAGAAGTGTGTTCATGGTAAATATACTGCGGTTATACCTACAGCAGAAATGACTGAACAGCATGGAAAAGTCAAGTTATATTGTAATGGATAGTTCAATGTAATAAGACATATCTGTGCAGTGTTGTACGGTAATAGTAACAAAGGGGGAGACTCTGGTGTAGAATATTGAAATTGCAAGAAATATACTTCGTCGTCCCTCGCTATATCGCGGTTTACTTTTCGCGGCTTCACTACATCGCGGATTTTCAAGTGTGGAAATGCTGCAGGCTCCCTCAAGAAGCCCGGCCTTATTTATAAAGCAAAAATCACAATAAAATAAGAATAAGTACATTCTCTGTGTTCCGTCTTCAGCGGAAGCCAAACCACAAGATCGCACAGTACTAGTATGTTAACCCTTAAACCTAACCATCAACACCCCCCTTCAACTCTAACCATGACCCTAAACCTGCAACCTTAACCTCACTCCTAAAATCTCATCTCCAAGCCTGTATTCTAGAAAGAGATTTCATAATTTTCCTGTTTAACACAGTTTGAATCTGATTTCCTATCTGATCTGGGCTTATTGCTAACTCTTCACGACCCTGGCTTCGCCCTAAGTGAAATAACTTGTAAAAAACTGTATTTATAGTCGCTCGAAACCGAACTTGTATTTGATGATGTTTAGATATCGATCTACATAAATAAGACTTGGTTCAAGCACTCGCTTTATATTTGCTATTTGCAACCAGCAATGTCATGCTACTCAATGCCTTTTACTCTCATTCAACCAAAAAAAAAAAGTTCCGAAACTCGGGAAAAACTGCCAAATCATTTCAAAAGATTCCTAAATGTCATTCGTGTCATAGTTTTGAAGGTCATTTGTGTTAGATATTGTCTTTCGACTGATGATTGCGATAAAAAAAGAACAAAACTGACGTAACATTTATAAAGAATATCTTTTGTGATGTGACAATCAAATGATTCACTGGAGAAATTTTGGAAGTTGATTTTTAATCCCAAATCCCCGAAAAATGTAAATAAACAAATATTTTTAAAACACAATTTCTCGGTATTTTTCATGTTTTCATCCTTGTTGCATCAATTTCGTGGTAATGGCTCCGATTTGCACGAAAATCTCCAATAATCCTCGCGACGGCGACTAACAAATATGTTAACTCTTGGCGCGCGCGGGAAACGAATGGCGGGAAATTTATAGTCGATTTATTTGACAATGATACAGACGATGTGCATATACGAGGGCGCCCGCTTCGGAACAGTCTCTTTTTGATAACAATAACTGGTTGATAATATTAGGTGAGGGATATGAATATGATAAATGTTTTGGGACCGATAGATATTGATAACACTGATCTACAAAAAAAAATTTTGATACGCTTCAAAATGTTAGTTGTTATTTGCTATATTTGGTTCGCTGATTTCAAATCTGGTGTCAGATTTTTCCCAGTGTGTAGCGTTTTTGATTTACCAACATGCATGTATTTGACACATGGTAAATGTTGTAAATTTGCATGGTAAATGCATGCATGTTGATAAATCAGAAGCGTGACGTGAAAGGCCTATGCAGAGGAGTCCAACCTGCGGCCCGCGAGCCGAATTAGTGCAGCCCTCGGGAAGCTTCGTTTTTTGAATAAAGTAAAGCCTGTAACAGGAATTCAGTGTCACTGTTTTTGATGTTATATGAATAGCGTCTCTAAAGTTGATTTATTTGATTTGCAAGAAACCAAACACTTTTTTAATGCCAGTCACTAGTAGATAGTCGATGTGAAATGCAAGTGCGGCCCGACGTCTAATCCGCTTAAGTTTATTTGGCCCGGGAGCGCTACAAGGTTTCATACCTATGAGCTAATGTAAACATTATCTAGCGGTCGTAAGTGTGAGGAACGGTCGTAAGTATGAGTAGTTGTTAAACAAGGCTTAAGTGAGGTATGATTGTACATTGATACACACATATATATATACATAATTAATGACGTAATTTTTTGCTTTCCCGCCTTTTACCGACTTTCCCGCTCGCTGGGAATAAAAAGGTTAATATGTTGTTCGCGTCTAAACTAAGACCCATTTTTTAGCATGACAATAAATCATTTTATGGTCGTCGAGTTAATTCTCGGTTTGTTTAATGATTGCGGTCAGCTCTGGAACAATTGACGTATTATTTACATATACTCGTATGACATGACATATAGATTGACTTATATTGAAGCTCGATAATCCTTTTCTGAGTTTGTTGCATAATTTACGAATAATTTAGCGGAAATTTCGTTGGAATGACAGATTCTGATTCCGTAACAGTTGATATAGGTTCAGAAATCTCGATAATCCGAACATCACTTAACCGAATCAGCTCAAATGATAACAAAATACATGGAAAATAAATAAAAGTAATAGGACTAGTTGACAGCCGATAGCCAATAGCCTATATAGTTGTGATACTAACATGAAAAACATGTGAACATGGAACATGTAAATGACTAGAGTATGAAACATGGAGATGTAATTGTATATGATGACGATGATGCGTAACTCTATTTCTTGTACGCTAGAGCATAGAGATGTTAGATGTAAGTCTCAGAGAATGGTGAGACGTGACAATAAGGAAATTAATGTGGAATTGATCATCGAAACTGAATAGTGATTAACTGATCTGGATTGTGGAGAAAATTATCATTGACAAAGGAATTTTATCCAAGAAAATTTACACTTGTGTGTTTAAATTCGTATTTTACCTACGAGCACGCACTATCAAAGTCTACGCAACCCGACAGAAACAGAGTTTCACATATACAGAGCCTAAAATTCAAAGCGAAGTCTTTCCTATTAAGCACCATTGTGGCCGGAGGATCTGAATTTTCCGGATATTTGATCATCACTCTTTAAATTATCATAGCACTTTACAAAACTCAGTAAAACACTCTGTATACATCAGTATTATCATTAGTATTCTGAATATAGTAGAAATAGTATTTATTTTTCCTGGGTACCGGTTACTTGATAGTTCCGGATATCTGAGTACCGGATAAGACGAATTATACTGTACTTAGTATTGGGTATTGCTTGTACTGGACAACTTTATAAACGAATGTCAACATACCAAATATCAAGTCAATCAAATCAAAGCCGTACAAGATAATAGAAACCAACAAAACAACTCTGTATTATGGATATAAGAAGATAATAACAAATGAACCAGTGTCTGCTGTTCATATCAAAATTAACAGGAAGTTTCGAAACTTTTTGCGGAGTCAACAAATAAAATAATCAGTTGCTTGTACTTCATATAATCCGTTTTTCAGTAAACATTCATCGCGTGTCATGAAAATGTTGACAAAAATGTGAGGAATTTTTCGGTGGTTGCCGTAGCAATGCTTATACTGAATTCAAATTTGAAACTAATTTTCTATTATGTACGATAGGTCCTTACGTAACGTCTTGGGTTTTTGGATAGCGAGATTTCAAAGGAAACGATGTTAAATGAAACTTACTCATGGTGAAATTTGTACGGGCAAGTCTTATCGCCATTCTAAACCAAACAATCACAATCATTTAGCGCTAGAAATAATACTCGCTGAGTGCTTTCGTGTCTGTTAACTTTTTCCTTTGTTTGGTAGTTGCTTAATTTCCGCTAGATGAGATGGTAATATAGTGCCTTGCCCTTTATAATGACGTCAAATATTTGAGAGTAGTACCGTACGAAAAGATATCATTAAAAAATAATTTAGTTTCACGTTATCAGCCAGCTATTATTATCAAAAAGAGACTGTTCCAAAGCAATCACAATAAGCAGCATCCACTGTATATCATATTCATAT
>QRAM01000179.1:120955-172387 GCA_013436055.1 Halocynthia roretzi | reverse complement strand
TACAATACAATATT
Source organism: Halocynthia roretzi (assembly GCA_013436055.1). NCBI lineage: Eukaryota > Metazoa > Chordata > Ascidiacea > Stolidobranchia > Pyuridae > Halocynthia > Halocynthia roretzi. Next base: position 172,373 of record QRAM01000179.1, on the reverse strand, counting down.
ATATAAAATCTGCGATGTAGTGAATCCGCGAAAAGTGAACCGCGATATAGCGAGGGACGACTATATAGGTTATTGCCTTCAGACGGCAACTTCTAATCACAAGGGATCACCGAGGTGCTATATTGAATATTAGATAATCAAAATTCGCATGTGACTTCTTGTGACTTGTAGAAAATCGCCACGCCTCACCATTTCTACAGCAACAGTCTTTAGTGTGTTGGAACGTTATGAAATCAAGTAATAATCGATCATATGAACTCCACCCGTCTCTATCTATTCTCCTTCCTCAATTTCAACCTAAAAATAATCTCGTTTCATAGAAGTGATCATTCATTAGGATTATCGTTGAAATAGACAGAGCTCTTTTCAATCATAAAGCTATAATTTTCCTATTTTTGTGACTATGCTATTTGCGACTCTTGGTCGGTTTTGTAACCGACAATTCAATCCAGACACAATGGAAGGAATTCCATTAGAGAAAATGATAGAATGTATAGCGATCGGGTTTAAACACCTTCGGGGAAGGATGTGCGACATGTTCCAACAGAATATAATTTCCTACGTGATAATTTGTTATATCAGGCATTCTTACAGCGATATTTTCCTCCGAAGATATTTTCTTACGCGCTGTGAGGATATTAATTGTAATATTTACCAGTAAGAATTGCCCGTTTCCCTTTGTTAATCTCAGAGAATGATGAGACGTGGCTACGTGGCGATGTGGTAATGTGGAATTGATTATCAAAACTGAATAGTGATTAACTGATCTGGATTGTGGAGAAAATTATCATTAATAAAGGAATTTAATCTCAATGTTGAATGATGCAATATTCAATATGTGAAGTAATTAATGCGGATCATCACCCGACTTACGTTAATAACCGACTTACATCGCGACTTCTGGAACCAATTACTGTAGTGTGAGGTATTTAACGTAGTACGAGGTATCACTATATCCAACTAGACGCTCCATCAACTAATATACAACATAATTATTAGTACCCATGTTGCTCATATTCACCCAGTTTCATCTGTAGCACTTATCACCCGTCACGCATATGTAATTTACTGTTTGTGACCTCACAAACGGTTTCAAACGTTCTCACGCTCGTTATAGGTAGATTTCAAAACTTTCACAGAGTTGTAAAATTTTGTTTATCGGGAGTTTTTTGGAGATTGAATGACGATGTTTCATAGTTTTGATCTGAAATCTATTTTGTTTGATTGGCGTTTGTGTACCAACTCAAGCAACGTCCGCCATTTTGTGGTCGTAATCATGGTCGTTGAATGCCAAGTGTAGAAACTGTGGATCCTTTCGATCGGACTATTAGTATTGTTGCTGAGTATTAAATGTAGACTAAAAATGCATACCATAATACATTCATTTGTATTTTGTATGTTTTTTTGATTACTGAGTGTAATGATAACCTATTAATCATGCACTAGTACACTAAGTTACACAAATATTGTACTGTACAGTACTAGCAAGTTGAAATGGGCACTCATTCCGAATTTGAGCAAATTACAACTTGTTATATACCGACTTAGCAAGATGGCATGTAACTTGTCTAACAGGGAATGATGTTTTGTGCTTTTGAGATATCAAACTAAGCTCACATGGTAAACTTTATTATACAAAGTACTTATACCTCGTATTTCGAATGACCCTACATTCCAGACTGCTAAATTCACGAAAAATTCTTCCACGCGCGCAGTGAAGAATTGTGTTCGCTGTGTTAAGTATGTTTGTGATCAGCAACGTGTTATAATCGTTGTGAACGCGGGAATAATTGAAATTAACACTTTGTTATACACTCCCCGGGAGAATTTATTTGAGCTTGTCTTGATACTTTGTTAACAGTGGAAATAAACATCAAGGCTTAGAATGCACGGCAGTAAGTTTGTGATTTGCCGCAGCGATAATTAAAATCGAAACTTCGTTAACACCAGCGTGAATTTTAGGGTCTGGGAACGGATTAATTCACTTTCGATTATTTTTAAGGGAAAACTACGAAGTAGGAGGGTTTTTTGTAACTCGTCTGACAGTTGTGTGCTTTTGAGATATCAAACAAACTCAAGCTTTAATGTTAAACTTTGATATACAACATATTTAATTGGTTCGATTCGTCAGTCTTTATTATTATACCTTTCGAGCAGATGTACTTTGTCTGTATTTACCATTTGTATCTAATAAACATTGAGTTAAAACTAAGCAACACGAACACAGAACACAATAAACGGCACAAAAATGGCGATATAGTTTGTGATAAATCTACGTCAGACAACAGAGGCAGCAGAAGCTGAAATAGCAAAATTTCTTTGAACTCTCGTCACAAATCTTCTCCAATATTGACAATTTGTATTTCAACAAAATGATCACGTTCTCACGTTTCCCTTTGTTGACAAACCATTTAGTGATGGACGGGAACAGTCATATAGAGTTATATACTAGAGACAAGGAACTGTTTGATGGAGGTGACCGTAAAATTATACACCCGCCAGATATAAATATACCGGAATAAAAAACATCTTTCACAAAACAGGACAAACAAACTTTAGCGCTTATTATAGACAAGGCATGATTTGCTTTTTCTGTATATATGATCAACACTATCTCCCACGCAGCTGCAGATGTGATTTTCTCGGTATTTCAAATTAACCGTGTGTAATATTAATCGGTATCCTTCTTCCAGTCGCTCCTATCTAACCTGATATGTTTATTCTTTGTCTCACGCTCGTATTTTATGATTTATTACAACAGGTGTTGTATGAAATCTCCCGACTATACAAATAGCAAAACAAACTGGCGGCAGAAAAGCTTCCATGCGGTTGTAATGAAAAGCGGTTCAATACAAAAAAAAATGTTGCGGTCAAAATGAAACTGTTCGTCTGAAAAACTCTCGTGACGTCACTAATAGACAGAGCTCCAGTGACGTCACAGTTAGAGCCCGTGATAAAGCCTGCTAACATCTTTCAATTAACAAATTATGGAACTACATGGAAATTAAAACTTCATGTTTCATGCTTTCCGTCATTAAAATTATATTACACAATTCTATATTAAAATATGCTTGGACACATTTGATTCATCAAAAATCTCACCTACTCACCTACTTGCACTTTTAAGCAAACATTTCCGGGCTTCGAAGTTTTCATTGCGGATTAAAGTCCAGAATTATTTATTTCTCAATTATTCTGACCTAGACTATTCTATACCTTGGCTGTGAACCTGGGGCACCACAAAAGATCTTCTCAATTAGACCCCGCAAGCCCAATCTTCATCTCGCTTTATTAGGTAAATTTTTCTTGGTTGACTTTCCGATCTTGCGCTCTTAACTATCCTCACTAACTGTGTAGTATCAGCTGTTCAAGTACCAGAGTAAATACGAGAAGTAAAATAAGAGACATCGAACCATCCTAATACAGTAAAACTATTGCGTTAAAATAAATGGTTAACTGGCAAATAAATGTTTTTAACAGTTCATTCCGATTCTCACAAAGGTTTAAGTCTGTCTTTTAATTTACTTGCATTTTGTCATTCATATACTGATCATGAATTTATGTACCCCAGTCGAAACAAAAGCACCAGGAAACAATAAAAATACAATTTATCTTCCTCAATGAAATTCAACTGAATTTGAGACGAAATGAACAAAATGGCGATGATAACTGGGAAAGCTAAACCCTTGGATTTATCACAATATAACTGTCTGTTAAGCTCAAGTGTGATCGGTAACAAAACAAGCTCAATTGCATTCGGACCGCTGTCGATTTTCGTCGCCAAGTAAATGGAAATAATTCATTCTCGCTGTTCAGGCTCAAACTATCTTTTCATTCCTGAATTTACTGCAATGTAACGTTTTGTAAATGCTAACTATATCAGACGACAGTGCTTACATACTGAAACAACCACATGTGGCGGATGTTATTTATATTGGTTCTGAATTGTCAAACAACTTTCTTGATTCCACTTTGTGATCCTATGCCTAGGCGGTTGTAATTTCTATCTATTCTTTGCAAGTCTTATTTTAGCGGATGTTCTTTTTACTGGTACTACTTCCCTCCAACGTTCTATCTGTCTACTATGTAATTTGGATTTCACGCGATCTATTCATCCCATGAAGCCACACACATCGCTATATTAACCCATGTTGTTTCGCGTGCGGCTGTAAACCTGTAACTCCGTTTATTATTTATGTCGTCATAAGAAAAACAATCGGTAGTATGTAATTTGCGTTTGTTACGTGTTAATATTCTTCTATGACTACATAATCTGACCAGGTGAGTTGGGATCATTCATACGATTTTTGTTGCGTGAGGAACGATTGTTGCGTGTTAACGTTACATTGTGTCGACATAATCTCGCCAGGTGAATCGCTTTAACAGGTCTTACGTTTGTCTGTCGGCGCGAAAATCCCATTTTTTGATATTTTTATTTAAACCGATGACAGATCGAAATGTTTCTCCCGATCGAAATGTTTTTATTTCAATTGAAGACAGTCCGGTTATGACGAAACATATCATCACATTGTTACGTAACAAATATGTACGAGTATTATCGTCAGTAAGACGTTTCGTATCAATAAATTTCTATTATGTATCATAATATATAATCCAGCCTTGAACTTTACAATCTCGCCTCCGATCCACCCCATTTCCTGTATGTTAACCCGTTACATTCCTGAAAAATTCAGATTATGGTTAGGGTTAGATTATGAGGTGAATCCTCACTACAGCCACATGGTTTACCGTCTGCTTTCACGTATCAGCATTTTCTCGACTGCCAACACTACGACCGTTCCTCATACTTACGACCGTTCCTCACACTTACGGCCGTAAGATAATGTTTCCATTTGACCTTTACAAATTTCGTTATGCAGATAATATAAAACAGATACTTGGTAACATATTCTCATGAAAGATATTTTCCAGATTATTGGAACAGAACCTGGTCGTTAAGTAAGGAGTTCCTGTACAGTATTTAATTCATAGTACAGTACAGTTATATATAAAGAGAGAGATTCAAATTATAGTATAGTTATATACCAGTATTTCAGTTTGTGACGTAAGAATTCATCTTCACATACACCGCCATGTTATCCTAACGAACAATGAAATGCATCAAATATTATTTTAAAACTTTGAAACAGGAATAAATGTTTTTTTGATCCCGGAATTTTTTGTCGTGTTTATTTTTAAATTTTTCCGAAAACATTTATCTTCACGTTTCGCGCGCAAACTAAAACAATAATATTCAAACTGTTCGAGATCAAAAGAAATTCGAACGTAAACATTTCTCATTGTTACGTTAACAATCGAACGTCTTCATGAAAGTAATTTCACGCTTTTTTCATTATCTCTTTGAGTTTTGGCGCGAAATCGGTGAAATTTTTGTGATTTTTAAGACACGCGACAGAAATATCACATTTACAGGTTTTATTTGTTGTTTTTTGGTTGATTTCACATCAAAGTTTGATTTTGCCGGTTTCGATTTAGCTGCGATTGATACTCGCGTGCGAGAGTGTTATGGGGGTCTGTGTTGGGGAATGTTGGGTGATTGGATGTGGGTAACTTTTATCTCGCGTTGACTCTTCCGTAGTGAAGTATATTATGAGTTTGCGCAATATATTATACTAACTTGAAGAGACTCCTATATGATGAGAATGTTGGGTCAAATCGTGCAGACATGCAAAGAAGAATTAAAAGTTAACTGTATCGATTATGATGTCACTAGTAGAACTGTAGCATTAAGTCCTATATCATGTGAATGAATCAAAGTACATATTATGTCATTTCCTATACACATGTAATAACGAATATAATATGTCACATAGCGCTGTTTAGATCCCTCCTCACACTGACTATGAAGCAATAAGCACTGGTTCCGGCCATAAATTGGCTTCCATGATAAACTAGGTAGAAAATTAGGTTTAAAAGTATGAACTCGTCTTCGAAATCAATGGATATAGTTGTGTATACATTTCTCAGGTCTTATCCAGGATAATAGCAAACGTCCAGGAAACATTACATTGACATTGGGTTGTATTGTGGCTTGGAAGGTTTACTGTTCAATTTTGTCAACTTTTTTTTAACTTGAAAGCAGTGAAAGCTCGTTAGCACGAAGTCAAATCACTTCGAGCTAACCGAAGTTCAAGCTATCCGAACATTTTATTTCAATATGGATTTCGCCAGGGCCAATCAAATCAGTTTTAGCTAACAAGCAAATCCTGTATAAATATATATATATGTGAATACGTGAATGATTTGCCGATTCTAAATACTTACACTAAAACATACGAGGATGATTGATTCGGAGTTCGAACAAATCAGAGGAATAAGTACGAAGTACGCGACAAAACTTTACTAATACATATTTCAACATAAGGTCAATATTTTACGTTCAATCCTACTTAGCATGAATTATGTCAGTGTTACGTCATTATTCGTTCGTTACGCTTTCATGAGCACAGATTTCGTTCCACTTCTTTCATTCCATGTTTGCACTCAACTTTTGAAAACACTTATGAAAAACAGTTGCGAAAACAAAAGCATTGTTTACGTAACAAACACTTCAACATCAAACACATTCACCGACGCATCGTATGTCACGCTCTTGTGACGTCAAATTAGTTTTCCAGTTTTGTCGAATAGTCGCGAACGTCTGTAGTACAGAGGTGTGAAGCCTTGTAGCACTCTCGGGCCAAATACACTTAAGCGGATTAGACGGCGGGCCGCACCTGCATTTCACATCAACTATCTACTAATGACTGGCATAAAAAATCGCGAGTTGGTTCTCTCTAATCACAAATAAATTAACTTTAGGGACGCTTCGCTTCGCTATTCATATAACATCAAAAACAAGTGACACTGAATTCCTGTTGCGGGCTGTACTCTATTCAAAATCCACAGCTTCCTGCGGGCCGCACAAATTCGCGCGGGCCGCAGGTTGCACACCCCTGTTGTAGTAAATTAGATTATGTGCGACTCCTTAGCGTCATCTAGCGACTATTTCTAGCGACTATTTTCTTTTCTAGCATGCCTGCATGTCTCCATAGTGATAGCAAAATCATTTATCTATATAAAGTACCACGTGGTCTAGTTCATTCTCTGTTCAACAAATCAAACAGTTCTGATGATAATTGTCATTTATTTATTTATATATTTTAAATATTCAAAAATACCAACACAACATACAGACGAATGGACATATGGGAAACAACGTATTGTGATAAAAAAATACTTTTACAGCGAATGTTACCTGAAATTTATATGCTGAACAGTTCAGAGTTTGATGACGTAATCATTTTATGACGTAATCATTTGTTGACGTAAGAATTCATGCACCATAAGTACACCAGTATGTCCCAAATGGAATCATATTTGATCTGTGTGCCCTTGCCTTGATATATATGTATTGAATATGTTTGTATGATTAAGGGCATTACTAATATCTATCATTATGATAGGTTACAGTACAGTACAGTGGTTGTAAACCATTTTTGCCTTATTCTTTCCTTCACATCACATGCTGGAATGCAATTACCTTCTTTCAAAGCTTGTATAACTCAAAAGCTCCATTTCAAATAATATACTTGCCTCTAAGTTGCACGGACCACTGCAGGAGATACTTAGAAGTACAAGCATAAGTCACCTGCTAGGACATGGAAAATACAGCTACATCAGTGTTCAATACTTTGAATTGACTAATCTGCGATCCCAATTCCACCCTCTGAAATTTCTCCCATTGAGAGAAAGGTCCATGAGAATCAGCAGAAAATTGATGACGTAATAATAGTCAAATAGGACAGACAAACACACATACAGATAGAAACTTAGTTAAGAATTGAAATAATTATTTTGCATCGTATAAATTCCGTCCATTGGACTACTCATCACTGATTGGCTAACATCTAACAATACTTCGTGATCATTGGTAGTTGGAAACATGTGACTTGCTGTACTTTGCCCGCCTATCATTTCATGATTGGGAAATATAGTGTTGTTGTTAGGTTCATTGAAGTGTGAAGGTGATGTCATATTCATGACATTGTGACGTTCTTCGGAAACGTTCATTTGCTCATAATGTAACGCTTCTGAATAATTGCTTGCTTGTTGATGGTGATAAGCCATTGGTTGTTGACCTAGAAAGAGAAATGTTGGTGTTCAAAATTTTGAATTTCCCGCCGATTCTAATGTTGATCCTTAGAGGAATTAATCGTAATACAGCGGTGCTTTGTACCTAACCTCGACCGGCTTTAACTTTGACCAATGCTTCAGCGTTCGAACTGCGCGCATAGTAATAAAATGCACTTCAAAAGTTCCGCGCGAGGAGTAAAAAAGGTTAATGCATGTAAATGTATGTAATAAAGTAAGTTTGTGATCAGCAGCATTTTTATAATTACAGTGAATGGCTGAATTTGACGCAGGAATAATGATAATTGACGCTTTGCTTATTTATCATCAGCAGAACTCATTCTAATTGATCTTAGATACTCTTTTTTACCAGTGAAATTAAGCATCAAATGATCGGAAGTATAAATTTATGAGATTTGTCGCAGGAGTAATTAAAATTGAAACTTCGTTAACACCAGTATGAATTTTAGAGTCTGAAAATGGATTATTTAACTTTCCATTATGTCTAATGCGGATGACTGATTTGGACTTGGCACAATTCAGAGTTCGAACGGCCTCCTGGAACAGATTAAGTACGAAGTACAAGGCACCACTGTATATATAGAAAGTTGCAAAAGCTTTTAGATAATGATATACCTATTGACTGCTCCCACATTGCCACGTTATGAGGATGTGGGTAATGAAAACGGCCGTATCCCTGCTCCATTATGACGTCAGGATGCGAAGGGAGTATGGGAGGTATCTGGTGTTGCAGTGACGTCATGGGGTCGTATCCGTGGTAACCAAACTGTTCTCGAGATTTGATTTGTTCCTGGGTGTGTTGTCTCTTTGCAAGTTTTTTCATTTTAGCGCGTTGGTTTTGAAACCAAACTTGTACAACACGTACAGTGAGACCAGTGTCAGATGCGAGGCTTTCTCTTACCTAAAAAGAAAATAGTATTAGTCGTTAGTTGGCGCTAATGGTAATAGTTAAGTAGCGATGATGTGACGCAATTGATAGACTTAGATCCGGTAGATGGCACCACTGAGTCTTGCGAAAATCACACGTGGACGCTTAAGAAACCAATTGCCATGGTTACACTTACCTTTCTGCAAGGTTTTGGCGACATTTCGAACGCTGCTTTGAATGCACGACGTTGAGATGCATTTAATATAGTACGAGGTCTCTTGGAACGCTTTCCTCCTACGTCATATTCGTCTCTGTCGTTAGAACTGTGAAGTAACAATAACAAATATATATTAGAATCGTTAACGTGTGGTGTTCCGGTGTTCCGGTGTTCCGGTGTGTTATTTGTTTGTTATGGGAATTTAGATACATCCTAAAATCAAATAAGTGTCTGGATGAACGGTGTAAATAATATTTAATGTTATTCAACAAAGCTCCTTTAACTTAACTCGGTATTTTGAAATACTAACTTATAATTACGTCACTATTACGTATACTTACTCTTTATCTTCGTCATCATCTTTTACTGATGACGTATTGAGCGATTTTGAGTCTTTCTCATCATCGGAGGAATCTCCTTCGTCGTCAGATTTTTCTAATATTTATAAAATATATATTTAACTAAAAATTTCCCATTTTAATACAAAATATTTGATCAAACTACACTCACGCGACAAAGCGGAAGATTGAGATTTAGGTGACGTCACAGATTCCGTGACGTCATTCGTATTTTCCGGTGATGACGACATTGTCGAATGACTTGGTATATTTAACAAGTTTAAATCTAAGCCCGCTACTTCATTTTGCTCACTGTGACGTAATGATTCGAAGCTTTGTGAAGTAATAATCTTCTCAGAAATAGGCGAAGTGTTTTCGCCATGTTCAGCGAAATTTTGCGTGGGTGACGTAACGCTGTCTGACGTCATATTTTCGAGTTGTGAGGTCATTTCCTCCCTCCAACATGTTTTGCAAGTAAGACCGAGTTTGTCTTGAATCGTTTGAAATTCGCTGAAAATAAATTTTTATAATTTGTTATTCAAAATGGCGGGAAATGCGATGTAGTCATATAAATCAGGGTCGACCAATCGCAGGCCAGGCACGTAATTTTATGAGATCCGGTTGTACAGGAACTAGCAGGCTTGTATTTGGACTAAATATAAGGGAGTCTTTATATATGCTGCGAACTACGGTAAAAAAAAGTTTCGGTCCTCGATACTAGACCAATAGCCCGGAAATTTCAAAATTGAATTTGAAATTCGTTCCAATACCTTTTAATGACGTATTCATCTCCTTTTTCCAATTGTTGGTCACAATAGGAGCAGTTGAAACACGTGACATGATAGACATGTGAGGATGTTTTTAGTTTCATTATCATTTCACCATCTTTGATAAGTTCGTCGCATCCATGACAGCATTTTGTAATTCTAAAAAACATAGAAAAAAACGTTTTTATTTAGTGTCAATACGTCATCATACGAAAATATATAGCAAGTTTTCATTATGCTGTTAATTCAATGTTACCAGCAGCAGATTTGAAATAAAAATCGCACAGTAAATCTTCCAAGCCACGATATAACCTAATGCCATTGTAATGTGTTCCGAGTGTTTGCTATTATCTGGGATAAGACCTGTGGAGTTAAGATCATATATATCCACAAAAACTTGAAATACTTTTGAACCTTTTATAAAGTTGGGCCTTTTTTTATCGTATTCAGTTGTGTAGCAAATTCAATGTCAGCATATCTATATTGTAGAGATTTAGTATAAGATTTGAAATGATATATTTTGCCTCATGAAAAAAAGCAAATTGATCAGGTACACCATTGACTTTCCGACGTTGTTGGTTCTGGAGCCTTGCTTGATTATCGGTTTTCCCACATTAACCAAGTTAACGTTATAGTTAATAATGTAATGAACCATTAATTTCATTTATTCTTGTGTATTTGAAGCAACGTGGACTTTGGTTATCGTAAGTTGAACGTGTCTCCAATTAAGCATCAATTTGAGGAATGATTTATGGCAAAGCAGTGCTTATAGTTTATTAACATGTAACCTTTCATTAGCAATGAAATGTGTGAATGTGGAATTGATAATTCAGTCCGCGCTAGAAAACGTCCCTGACTATGTGTTGCCGGAATATCGGTGTTGTCTATCTCTATTTAAATACTGTTCTCGTGAAACGTAACATTTGTACATGTCAATCATTATCGCTCCACACCTGTGGTTGTATACAATGAAACAAAGCAAGCGATCTCGCTCCCAGATACAAACAAAACAATTAGGAAGGAAACAGCCGCGAACGAAACGATTTTGTTGCATTATTGTATGTTTAAGAACCCACGTGAATCTTGTAAACGGTAAAGTTACCGAAAAGCGTTTGATTGGTCAAATGTACATAGAAAAACATTTCCGATTCCCTTAAACCGGCAAAACCGAGTCACTTAGGTAAACCTATATGGAAAGTTTGCTTGTAAAGTAATAAAGTAACCCATATATATATAAAAGAAAGTTTGTTTGTCCGGTATAAAAAATCGGGGTCCTGCCGCAGTTCGTGGGGCGTTATTTTTTCAAAAAAGACGCAGGGTACCCTGTAGCCTTAACGCTCCCTAGCGGCTATAATAACACATCAAACGAAATTATTGACTAATTGCTCGCAACTTCAGTCTCAAAATATCATTGTAGTATGACGTCACGAATCTGAATGTATAAATATAACAGCTCAGCCCTGGTTAGACCCACCTCTCACCCTATTACCCCTAAAGCTTACCATGTGTGATAGCTTCTACTCCGTTACAATAGATGTTTCTATTTATAATTTCTCTGGGAAATATCTGATAATTGTCACAGTTCCGCTTCGTAACGTTATTTCATGCTTTCTGGAGTTTCCCACATTTCCCGCGTTCAAGTTCGAACGCCTTTATGACGTCACACACAATATAAACATGTATACTATATTGAATATAATGGATTCATACGTTGATGGCACGAAATTTCTTGAGAAGCGTTAAAAATCTATTTATGACAAAACAAACGAATTTCACGGATTCACACTTGTGTTTTATCAACAAGAAGAATGCTCGCTTGGTTGTGAGAATTTAAGTCTTTGTTGTATGTCTGTCTGTAATTGGATAGTTTTCCCGCCTTGTCCTTCGTTTGTTTTGACAGCTTTTGTGACGTCACAAATTGGTTGCTAAGTAGCATTGTAAGTCTATGAGATTATATCAAGGTGTGTAGCTTGTTACGTCATAAGGACTATAGCTGAATTCGAAGTAAAAAAAATATATATATTATTTAGTGAAGTAAATTTAATTTCGTGATGTCATAAACGCATTAAATCCTAAAATATATATTTGATCAATATTTGACCATTGTATCATCGTTAAATGTCCGGTTTAACCCCAAATCCGGTCGGAGAGTGTTGTGGGATATCGGAGATGTTGATATAGTGTCTCAAGTGGTGACAAAGTGTTCGATATTGAATTACAAACAGGTTGTCACGGGAGAGTACTAGACAATTAGATGACAAGATGGATAACCAAACTAGATAACACCCGCCAGCAGTACTAGACAATTAGATGACAAGATAGATAACCAAACTAGATAACACCCGCCAACAGTAAATGATTCAACTCGCCCCCATATGAGTACACAAATGAAGCGACCCTCAATATAACGAATGATAATTTATATAAGATCTTGTGTATGTGAATCTAATAATTCTCTTTATGCTTACTGTAAGAGAATGTTCAGTGCAATTTTTATTTAATCTTAGCTGCTGTGCTATCATATCTATCGACTCCATGGAGATTCGAACATAATCTTTATATATTAGTCCCGTATATTAGTACGAAAAGTAATTACTAACACGTGGCGGATGTGTTTTGTAGGTACTTACAGCTTGGTGAATGTATTTATCTCGGTATCGTAATTGAATTATTGGATAATTAGTTTTCAAACATCTGGCACACTTGAAATTAATTGTAACAAATTATTTCCTTTTCCTCTGGGTATTTTGGGGGTCTTGGGTCTTTCACTAAATAATCCACACGTCTATTTCATTCCAAAGACGTCTGATAGTTTCTTAACAATGGCGCTTGTTGACCTAGTGTCACCCATTCGACCACATATTGTGACGCGGACAAACGATCAGTATTACGTGTTTTACCCAGGTGATGACATTTACGATTGTTACATCACAATCCGGAACCGGAGCATACAGATTACGAGCGTTTGATTGTTTCGCAACAGTAGATTGATTATAGACAGAGATTATGCTTTATTTCCCATTGTTAGTTAACAAGGCGTGATAAGATTTATAAATAAACAAACAAATAATTACGCGGGAAAGTTCACTCGGGGTCAAATTTGTTCCGAACTTGTACTCTTTACCTTTGCTGTAACCTGCCCTCATTCGTCACAATGAATAATTATGATATCATAGATGGAGTTCAAGAGACAATGGATTTATAACACCGTGATATCAATGCATAATATGCAAGAGATATTTCGTTTCGGTGGCGTCCGCGTAAACACAATTAAAATATAATTCTTCTTACTCTACATTCGTCCTGTTGAGCTAAAATATAAATTCCTAATCCTGCATTCTATATTAAATCATAAATTTGGCGGGCACTTATGATATCTGTATTGTTACATCACAGCCCAGATATATTTGTCGGCCATTTTGGTTTGATTTTCGATTTCATTTTGTTACATGGGATTTAAAAACATTGATTTGACTTTCGCTCAAGGTCACAGATGTGATTGTGACGGAATATCCGGTGTTTATGTTCGTGCCTCTAAGTAAAAGAAGATATTGTTTCGTCATAATGGTCACATAAATGAAAGTAAATTGCCTCGAAATGTTTTGATTTGGTTTCTCGGTCACGTGAAAATTGAAAATGTCTTTGACATTGCCATTAATCTCGAAAATAAGTGGCATAGTAGTGGCAGTGCCTCATACTTCGTACTCTGTTCCAGGAGGTTGTTCGGAGTACGAATCATCCCCCTTTAGAAATAGTGCAAAATGCCTGGGATAAACAAAGTGTTAATTTTGATTAATTTCTCGTCAAATTCGGCCGACCACAATTATCCAAAAAGACAAGGACAAAAATCCATGTAAATTAGTGTTATATCTTTTTTTTATAATTGAATAAAGTGACTCTAGTTTATTCAATAGACCATAAGGATTTAACGCAAATTTAAATAACGAGAAGAATGATTGAACCTCCTTCGAAAGTCAAACCCTGTAACCATGTTTCTCCGCAATATCATTTCATGAACCTAACGATCCCGTTATCACGAAATTACATTGCCTTCGTTTTCTCTCAAACTCAGATAAAATGGTTTCCACCTTTCGACCACGCTATTTCTCACCTAAAAACACATTTACCTCAGATCAACTTAAATAATCAAAGTTTCTTTTCTCTTTAAACAGGAAATTCCAATCCGCAAAACACAAAATTTACTTTATTAGATTTTCACTTTTTCCGTCCATTAATTTTTTTTCTTGAGGCAAATTGTTTTGGTTTCGTTGCTTCCGATTTTCTGTCATTTTAAAATCGCTTCATATTTGTGTTCTGGGTCAAAATTTTAACCTTAAATATCAGACCACAAAATAGTTAAAAAATCTGACCCAAAAAAACAAAATAAAGGGAAAAAATGAATTTTTATTTATTGTTAGAACTGATGACGAAAGTTGATGTGTTGATTAAAAGTAAAGGTGGCCTTACAGAGGATAGCGATTTGTGGTTTCTGGATATATATATATATATATATGACTTTAAAGTTAATAGCTTGTGCTATCGCGAAACAGGCTTGTTATGTTCATGATAAATATATATAGAGAGCAATGATAAAAATATGATATAAATTGTCATTTCCTCATACCAAAAAGAATTCATAATATATATATATATATACACAGTGGTGTTTCATACTTCGTACTTAATCCATTCCAGTGGTTCGGAGTTCGTCCGATACTTCTCCGTTTGAACTGAGCGCGTAGTAAACAAATGCATTTTGACAGTTCCACGTGCGCATTGAAAATTGCGCTTGCTGTGTTAAGTATGTTTGTTATTGGCAGTATGTTGTAATTGAGTGAATGGTCGAATTTGACGCGGGAATAATTAAAATTAACACTTTATTTAAAACCACCCCGGCAAAACTTATTTGAGCTTATCTTGATACTTTGTTAACAGTGAAAATAAACATCAAAGCTTAGAATGCACGGCAGTACGCATGTGATTTGCCGCGGGAGTCATTAAAATCAAAACTTCGTTAACACCAGCGAGAATTTTATCGTCTGGAAACGGATCAATTCACTTCGCAATATTTCTAATGTTGATAATTGATTCAGACTTCGAATGATTCAGAGTTCGAACGGCCTTCTTGAACGGATAAAATAGGAATATGAGGCACCACAGTACATATAGGATCTAAGTTGCTAGTCTTAAAATGAAGAACTAATCAAAAATATCAAATGATTGACTGGTGTAGTGTGTTAATATATATCTCTAGTTGATATACGGACCTAAACGAAACAATGTTTTTAAAGAGGAATTTTCTGATCTTTTCTTTTGTAGTAATAGTCGCGTCAGTGTTCAGTATTCGAAACACTTTGAGTCATTTTGGCAAAATATCAAAGAGCAAAAAGCGATCCAGTGATCTTTTCATATTTTCATGTATCGCTGTTCTTCTTCATATTTTGTCACGCAGTTTGAATTCGTTAACACAACAAATCTCTCTCGATGAATTATCTTGTCTTTTCTAAAGTGTTTAGATCGTTTCGTGGTAGATGACCGTATTATTTTACATCCGCCAGAATTTTATATTTTTCGAGCGTTATCTTGCGGTAACATTATGAAATTATGAAATTCTCTAAAATTGTCTAAAAATGTCAATAATTCAATGCTAACCCAACCATACAATTTTAGGAATTACGTGAAATACCTGACTTTAACGAGAATCCATAGTTACACACTCTTACTATAACATAACGGCGTATAAGTCGACCCACTGTGCTAGAGCTGAAGAAGTTGCGAGTCCTTGGATTTTTTGCCATGATTTCTGGACAGTCTGGTTCTTTTCTGCACTACATATGTAGTAACTTTACCAATTAGGGGTGTTCTAATGAGGTAGATATCGTCTTAAAGCATAAAAATAATCGCCCAAAAACTAGGAGTTGTTTAATACACTGAGCATAAAGGTCTCGATAGATGGCAAAGACGAAAATCAGGTCCTAACACTACCAGCAGGCCCACATCCATAGAGCAGTGTACTAATTCTATCATGTTAGTCTTGTACCACAACTTGTATGAAAGATCCGAGTTTTATACACTACTTGCGTGCTAAGCTGCTGGTTAACATATACAAATTCTTGATAGTTAGATTGTTGTTTGGTGATAAGCAATTGATAAATCTGTAAATTTGTTGGTAAATATGTCCCTGACTGTACTAACTGCGGTTCGGACACTCAATGGCCTTTTCGCCAGTCAAGATTCGGATTTACCAATAGGCTAAGTAGTCCCATAAGCCCTGATCGTGATATTAGCGAATTGTATCCAAAGGCGGATGTAATTATAACAGGATACGTGCCCTCAATCACTCCGATATTAGTTCATATCTCCTAGTTCATGGTTGAATTGAAACTGGCATGAGAATCAAATAATGGTTAACAGAAACTCCGGCTTCGCCCTAAAACGGGTTTAAAGAACCCACACATGAAACTGAATAATTGAATGAATATTATGAAAACTAAAACTGGGTGCGCGCGTGTTCAAACCGTTACACGCGAGATTTTATTTATAAAACATATCTAATATTGGATTTTGCGAAATATTCTACATCTGAAAAAGAGAATGTTTATGGATAATGTGTTAATTAAAAAGTTGGAGTTAAAATCGTCCCCGAAATCACCCCTTAAGCTTTAAATCAGATCCCTATAATGATATTAGTAGTAGTAAACCAGGCAGTATTAAACCTAAACCTAGAAATCTGAACCTTCTGTCTACTGTTATAAACTATACAGTAGCAGCATTGCTACAAGCAGATACCATCCTCCGGACTATAGTAAATCTATTTCTGGCATTAGCGCTTTATAGCGCTTTCTGCATTAACTGCTACTCAGTTATTAATTGAAATGTTTGAACTTCAGAATGAAATTAACGCAGTTGGCTAAATAATTGGGATGACAGTACGTTTAATCATGCGTGGGAATGAGATGAGACAGAGGGAAAATAAAGTCATAACATGGAAATGATGGATGAGGTGTTGGTTCACTTTATAAGACCTCTCTTTCTCTCAACATGGTAATAAACTGAAATATGTATCACAACATATACAGTGTATGTTCGCTACTTCGACGTCGGATAGCTCGAAATTCCGGTTAGCTCTGAACTGATTTGATTGGTCATGACAAAATCCTTATTAAAATAAAATTTCGGATAGCTCGAACTTCGGTTAGTTCGGAGTAATTTGCCCGCTCCCTTCAGCTTCGAGATAATGAGCTTTCACTGTACTGGGAATTCCAAGATTCATTTATCAGAATTCGTATAATGCCAAGAATACCGCCAAAACACACATGTCCTCCATATATATATATTCTTAAATGATCTATTTAGTATCGTGAAATATGAACGCTGTGATATAGACTATAGATGTATTGCAGTTATGTAGATTACAGATATGTGATAGGAGAGACTCGAGGTTCTGTTTGTCAAATATTGAAACTGATATTTTTAACTTTGCAAAATCTCACTAAGGTCAGTTATAGCATAGGCTTAGGGGGTCCTAGCCCAAGCAAATATCAGAATGTGCTGGAAAAAAGTGTAATTATCGGAAAATTTGATGCCTTTCTCCATTCAATACCAACAGAAATATTTCTATTGCAATATATCATTGGTCGTCATTGTCTGAGCATTCAAAGAAGTTTGGTGTTTATGACGACACAGTAGTTTAACGCGTTAACAATGAATCTCCTGCTGCGTCACAGTGCGAAACTGATTACGGAATGTGACAGAATAATACAACTAATATCGGAGGCATTATTACAAAACAAGAGAGAACCCGGAAAATGATGATTGAAACCGTTTCGATACCTAATATGTACAAAAGCGCATTGCTGCGCCACAAAAGACTTGAATTTGATGTATGAAAAAAATGGCGCCAACAACATTTATCGTACGTAAACTATTTGTTCGTTTTCCTCATCTTCAATAAATATAAAAATATTTGGAATTCAAACTAAAAATATATATATATATATATTTTCAAACTCTTTAATTTTACGGGTTCAGAAAACTGTGTGTATGTGTATGTGCGCATCACTCCTAGGGTTCTGAAAATTTGCGCGGGGATTGTTTCTGGCACCAGACTATCTTCGCAGCTGGTATATATATATATAGTTTAGGAGAAATCGTTTCAGGGTTAAATGGCGCGAAAAATAATAATAAAATAATCTAATCCAATAACTATTATTTTTCTTGTTGCTTGTCATTTGCGGCTTGTGGTATTTCGCGGCTTGCGGTTATTTTGTTGTTGGTCTTTTTGTTACTTTGCACAAGATTTGTGGATCACGTTTATTCAAGTTTTCGTGTATATCTTATTGTATAGTTTTTTGCGGGGTCACCTTCATATATACATTCCAGATTAAAAGGGACTCCGTATATCTGAAACTCTGTTTCTGTGGGGTTGCGTAAACTAAAATAGTTCGTGCTTGTGGGTAAGGTATGAATTCAATCACACAAGTTTATGTTATCATATGTTTTTGTCTGTAATACATACTAGTAATACAATTCGCATTGATTAAATAATCAACAGATACCAAGGCGACTATATTACTAAGCTAATAAAGAAATTGTTATATAACATTAATGAAGAGTTTTTCGGCTTAAGACCTACCCAAGCAAGCCCAGATCGCTTTAACATATAAATGACAGTTGAAACATATAACATATAAATGAATGTTCGGCAAAATTGAGGTCATAATTTTATTGAAATAGAACTTGCAATAATCAGTCGTTAGTCGTTCAATGATAATCGATCGATAAGGTGATAAGCATTATCAATAATCATGTCATTTTCATATTTGTTTTAGCGGGAAAATCAACATTTTCAGATCTTTTGATCACATTGTAAAAATTATCGGCGCGTTTTATCGCTTTCCTACGATCGATATTTTTTGTTTGCCTTTTGCGCGATTATGAGATGAATGGCGGGATCACCTGGACTAAATATGGAATCTGTCTGTCGACCGAGTAAATAAAGAGTAAATAGGATATAAAGTATACTTAAATTAGTACGCAAGTGCATGTAAAAACATTAATCTACAATGGTCACGACACGAACTCTTGACCCATGTGCAAGGTCGCACCCTGATTGTACATTATTGCATTGTCTTTTGTGGATCACGTTAAGCCTGCAGTCTAATCTATGCTCCGTATATCTGTATAGCGTCAAGTAAATTATGTCACAGTAATGAAAGTACTTTCATATGTTTCAGACTTCGACTGTCACTGTCATCAGTGCATTCAAGTCATTAATATAAACTTTGTTAACATCAGCATGAATTTTCAAGTCTTGAAACGGATTAATTCACTTTCCTTTATTTCTAACGGGGATAACTGTTTTGTACTACGGACAATTCAGAGTTCGAGTTGCCTCCTGGAAACGATTAAGTAAAAGGCAAAGTTGTGATTTTTTAAACTATCCCTACGTTTGCTTTGAGCTTCCCGCTATTTCCGTTTTCCCGCTAAACTCCCCTTTGATCTCGTGAATTTACTCATTCGCCAGGGTTTATGATTGAAATATCCAGCAAACTGATCCATTTTAATAATCTCAGATCAGTTAATCCTTGTTAATCTTCTTGATATTGAAATTCGCTTTGCACATGTCTTTCGCATACAATCCCATGAACGAGATAACAAAACATGAAATGATAAATACCGAGTGCTGAGGCCAAACACGTGTCATACATTAGTGAATCCCTGTAATTTAATCTCTGAAGGTAAATCGGAGAAGCCACTAATTTTTCAATGCAAGATTGATGCCATCCATCTTCTATGTGAATAAAAGTGAATGTCTGTGTGTGTGTTTGCCGTTTTTACGCTATACAAAATCAAATGGTTGAACCAATTTGAACCAAATTTGGCGACTTGAGTGATCCCAGCGCCGGCCGTGGTGGTGTTTTGTTTACAAAAAAGATACCCTAACGCCCCCTAACGTATATTTACATTTTAGCGTAAGTTAATGTGAGGTTTAGGTTTATGTGGACACGAACATACGCACATACATACAGTTCCTTCTTTATCTATAAAATAAATGGGTCAAATTGAAGACGCTTTTACAATTCTATACAATTCTGTTATATTTACATTCGACCGTAAGTTAAGCACATTACGTAAGCAGCATATGCACTGCGCACAGCTGAGTAAACGAGTTTCTTCCTGTTCTCGCATCGACGCGAAACATATGCTTCAAATTAAATCGACAAATGATTTCGATAAAACTAATAAAATTTTAACGATTACTTTGTTATTTTAATTTCTCTTTTTTTTGAATAATTTTTTCTCCGGGGAATAAAAATTATTTGTTTAATTGAGAACTAATTTGTTAATTCCCGCGCTCGGAATTCCCGCACAAACGAAATCTGTTCTTAAATTCGGAAATTCTCGCGGAAACCGGTAAACAAGAATTTGAATTTCAATTCATATTTCTTGTAAGAATTTTAACCTATAGTATTACAAATTCATATACATAATGACATATATCGTTTCGTTAGCGTCCGTACAGTATAATGTAAATTACTTGTATGTATCCAAGCTTTTATTTCATGTGTTTCACAGTGTGTTCCAACGTCTTATGTATTTCGTTTGCGGCTGTGAACTTTTCTAATACAACATAACGGTTCGTTGACGTACGTGAAGTATGCTGTTTTGTATTAAATTTGGTGAAGATTATATTAACACTGTTTGTATCATTGCACCGTTCCGCATATATAGCAATTACTCATATTCATAGTCTGTTTCGTTTCGTTGCCGTCCGTAAACTAGTTATACAATAACATATGAATCAACTTACCTTATATAATCTTTCTTGCAAAATAATTTTCCATCTTTCATAAAGCAGGAAAATTGCAAACTTTCTCCGCACGATGAACATTTTGAACATTTCTCGTGATAAGATCTTCCGGATATCTGATTAACGAACCGATCCTGATAAGAGATAAGGATTATGTCGTCATTAATAGAAATCAGACAAACGTATAGTGTGTATAATATAATATTAATATAAAAACTGGATATCAAAATAATTTTTATAAAGTAAAGTCTATGATGACATAATTATTGTTAATGTGACGTAAGATATACGTAACAAAGCGTATTTTGTTATACTAAATGTAGCGCTTAGTAATATATCCCATCCTTGATGAAATAACATATTTTGGTCACGTCACACTGCTCATATGACATACGTAACAAAGCGAATATATATTTCTGTATTATGACAAATAATTATTTACCGTTATCACAGTATTACACTCGTAACATATATCGCGGTGAGGTTCGGTTTGTCCTTCTAACATGGCGGAGGTAAGAGGCACTTGGACAGGGCAAACCTTGTCTTCAAAGTTCGAGGCGAAATTCGTTTCAAAATAATCTCGATTAGGCGATGTTCTCTCAATATCGATGAAAGTTGCACTCTGAGTTGATGACGTAAGGGTTCTGTCTGTTGGTGACGTAATAGAATGTGTCAATATCGTTGACGTCATACTGTCTTCGTCACTGCTTATGTCACGTTTGGACCAGGATGGTTGAGTGATCATAGAAGAAGTGATGTTGTTGTTAATCTCCGAATTTTCGAGATATTTTTGATTTTTCCCGCCAAATTTATGGAAATTTGTCATCTGTTGTTCTGGCGCGATCATAATATCGTCGGAAGAAATTGTTGTAATGGGAAATATTCCACTAATAACAAAAATCCTGCAAAAAGGAAAACGGTAATGAGTTGAAGGTTGGAAAAAGATTGAAGGACAATCAGTACAGTGTTACTTCGTTATAATATAGTTCTTCATTGAAGTGTTAACTTAAGTGTTACTTAGAACGCAATTGCTGAGGTTGGGAGTTTCATCCAAAAATACAAAGCACTACGCTAAATACAATATTCCCTAAAATCCTTAATTCTTGGTCAAAAGCCATTCAGCTACTTCATTGTGCTACTTCTGATAGCTTATTCATATTTGCAGATATATATATATATATGATACTCATGGGCGTTTGCTGGGGTGGCGAATGCGTCAGCTGCCTCACCTCACCCTGGGTAAGTAGTCACATCGTACGATTGCTGTTAGTTCATTCATCCTTGCAGCTAGTTAAAATGTTACCGCGGCTAACTTTTGGCGGGTTCTAACTTTTGGCTTCTGGCTAGTTTTGCAAGATTATTTTCAATCAGCTATTTTATTGTCGCTACATTGTTGCTTCGAAACTTTACTTCAAATCTAGATAAATATTTGTTTGTTTGTCCGCTATAGGAATCCAAAACGGGGAAAATTCACAATTTTCATCATGGTTCAGAATCGATATTTCCGTATTGTTTTACCCGGATTCGAATCCGTTTGATAAAATATTTGTTTTCCGTTTTCTGTAGTATTTAAACAAGTTTTATAATTGAACCGATTCAGCTACCACCAGCTGGTAAAGCAGTCATTGTCATTGACACCTATTGTTATCAAACAATGCGTTAATTTCCGAACTGGTTACGTCGGTTCGTTTGCAAAAATATTTATTTTTACAATCGGAGCGATTTATTTCCATCGATACTGTTTATTATTTGCTTCAAATCGTTGAAAATAAACATTTTACGAATGAAAAATTATCCCCGTAACTTTGTATTGTATTAGTTAACCCCAAAACAAAACATAACTACATAGTTTACTGAGCTCACCGTTCTATAGTATGGTTTTGGTATGTAGAGGGTTAATATTATCAGATAAATTATGTGGTCGTTTACATCAGTGGTTCTTAACGTGGGCGCTGTGAACTCTGAAGGGGGCAGACAGAGATTAGGGGTTATTGGGGGCACTGGGTGTTCACATTTACAATAATATCCCCATCTTTGACAAGAAATAAAATTACTGCCGTTGGCTTTTCAATCTCTATACTACGAATGAACGATTCAGCGTAGTAAAACCTGCTAACCAATCCGCGAAGGAGATTACGAATATGTGATAGGGGAGACTCAAGGTTCTGTTTGTTAAATATTGAGGGGGAACTAGGACTAGGACCAAAAAAAAAATAAAATAGGTGGAAAATTTTCAACACTGTAAACTCGTTATATCGCGACTCAATTTGTAAATTAGAAAATTTGATACAAAGCGGACATAGATAATGCGAGAGTATTATAGAACCTCGTCTTCACTTGAACGTAATATTGTGGATTTTCAATTCGTTTGTTTTTCATATTTGTTCATTACTCCACTCCATTAGCTACTCCACTCCATTACTGGAGGAGATTGTATTTTAGACTTACAATTGAAGCGAAATAATGTCAACTAACTTAACCAAATCATTGCACGCGGGCCAATATCCAAGAGAAAAGAAAAGATATATTTTGCGCTTTCGTAATGTAAGCTTATAATGTCCACAGTCAACCTCACTACACATCCTTGTAGCTATATAAAAACCTGTACAAACCATGATGTAGATCCCAAACGCTACGACTTCAAGTAACTATGACATGCTCTGAGTATAAGCAATTCTGATTTTTCTGACCACAGTCTATCGAAGAACAAATCCAATTAAAGTCCATTCCGTCTCAGTCCATAACCACCCACTATAAAAACCTGTACAAAGCATTTCTGTATATCTCAAACACTAGGCAATTCTGATTCCGCTCATCACAGATAACCGTTCTTCCAGAACTAATGCAACTGCATGAAGTCGACAGCCAACCTTTCTGACTTCTCTCTCAATGTAATATAAACCAATCTATTCTCTCTCCGCGCCAGATATAGGAATATGGCGATACAGTCGCTCGCTGCGGGTTCTGGCAAACTCGGTCTCAGCGAGAGAAAAATGGCGGCCCCTAGGTTTTTCGTTTCCCAAAACGTAGCTTGAACGTCTCCGGTTCCAATGTTTCGTTCTGAGCGAATAATCCGTTTAGTTCTGGGTTTGTGACGTCGATGTGCAGAAATTATTGAGGATACTGATGTAGACCTTTCCGATCGCAATTTTTACTCAATTGAATTGTTTTCATAGTTTGAATCATAAGCTTATCACAATCATCTTTAACTCGATAGAAATTGTATTTTAATACTAATGCAGAGATTGATGTAGAATAGTGTTTGTCAGAGATCACAAATCAAATTTCTACCTTGCGATCTATTTCCAATTTCAATTTCCATTTCCCTCCCATTCAAATTGTAATCATAAGAGTACTAGGCATACTAATATAAACTCCAAAAAATCACCGAGGATATTGATGTAAATCAGGAATTCTGAAAGGTCCCAGATCACATTCCCAAATATTCAGACATATCTAAAATCCGGGGCAATGTTCTAGTTTTCACATCTCTGATGTGGATACATGGTTTGATATCAGGAAGAGATTGAAGAGAGCTTTGTGTATGTTCATGTATATTTCCGCTTTCCATTTCATAACATTAACATTACGCAGTATTATATGGATGATAGGTCATTTCCAAATATATAGGAATGGAAGAGATACAACTGGGATTTCCTTAACGTTTAGCTGTAGCTGCAAATTATGAGTATGAGCCAATCTCGAGTAAAAGTCGATTTCGAGTATATAACGAAGTCAAGTTAGAGACAAAACCCAAGTTATCATTTTATGACCGACTTGACTCAAGTCGAGTTGGTGAATTTAGAGGACTTTTCAAGAAATACTCGACTTGTATTCATGATATATGGAGGACATTTAGGAAATACTTAGCAGTATACGACTTTGGACCAGACCTGAGTAACATTACCATCATATTTAAATACTAATGAATATAGTTTGTTTTAATCTTGTTAAACGAATCATGTCAAAGTATCGAACTCACGTCGTGATTTTATTACAAAATCACGAACCATTGTCCTAAAAATCACATGATGCGGTGTCGTCACAACGTGAATTATGATCTCACACGCGACGTTATAATAAACCATACTTCCCATTGTCTCATAATTGTTTGTTTAACTAACTCTATTTCGTCACAAAAAATAGACTTTAATGGACCATTCATTACACAACAATGGTATGGATAATAATTCAAAACTTTAGAAATAGGGCTCAGATAAAAAAGAAACTGAATTCAATGGTAAATTTAATGTTACGTCACAAGAACTTTTTAACCTTGGATTGTTTATCATTGTTTTGTTGCCAAATCGTGACCGATTGTTTGTGATGTCATAATCGATGCAACAGAGTGAATCGAAACGTAAACAAAATATCACAGGTTACGACCTTTAACCAGTGGCAAAAGGTTAAGTATAAATCTTGATGGGTTATACCTGGGACCTGGTGTGGGTGATATGGATCAGTATCAGTAAAGTGTATTGTAAAAAGTAGTAATTACGCGTCCATTGTTTCCGATTAATGTCGATTGGAACGTCATAATCTTAAAACGCGTCACAAAAGGTAAATGTTCGGTCGCCGAAGAATTATTTATCGGTTTACGATCGGAAGCGAGAATTCATTAATCAGTATATCTATGTCGTAATAATGGTTTATTTATGTTATTGTTATCCGATAATGGAGTTATCGGTTTATTTTATTGTACAACTCATGCAGTAGAACCGAAATTCCGTATTTGGTTTTGAAAAAGATTTCGCTAATTTTCATTTTCAATAAACATATATATAGATGGGCGCGCACAGAAACTTCCAGCAAATGAGTATATTCCCGACTATCTTATAGTTCTATATTTATAAATCACATCTTACATTGCTATATTGAAAGTGTAAGAGATTAAATGATAATTTACCTCAACAAACGAAATAGGGAACAGTTGAACAGTTTCAGTAATGTACTAACTAACTACAATTATGACTAAACAATCAGCAGTATTACAATAAAGTAGCTGTGTGAATGACTGACGCTGACAGCTGACGAGTTTGCGTATGTATATATCTTAAATCTGCCTAAATGTTATTCGGGAACTCATATTGAAATGGTTTGAGATTATTTATGCTCATTGAACAGATGATGATGATGGATAGAAGAGGTTACTATAACCACATTGAAGGTCACCAACATCGCTGTAGTTACCCCGGTCCCCTATTTTTACAGCTGAGTTGACTGTAAGCTGGTTATTGTGTCTTGTTCAAGGACACGGAAATAGCTCTGGTAAGATTCGAACCCACAACCTCTCGGTTGTGAGACGCGCTTGCTAAGGCTGAGTCACTTCTTGTTTTATATGAACGTTATTGCTCGTAATGCTCGCGTGCGCCCTCTGGCTTTAATAATATTGAGAGAAGTATTGCTTGCGTCATGTAGTAACTTACCTTTTATGAAGTTGTCATCCATTTGTCATTCATTTCCTTGCGTTCAGTGTTATGATCTCTTGTCGTAGCTAAGAATATGCTTCTAATTATACATTGGACAGTGGCGGCTCTGTCCATTAGGACTGCAGAGCTGTAGTCTCCACAGACACTCACTGCCAGGCGTATGATTCCGTCAACATCACACTAGAATAATATCCAACTTATGAATATGTCGTAACAAAAAGTCTTCATATTTTATTTCAATACATTTATAGCTGTGTTTTCATTAAAATGAGACAAAAATAGAAGTTTCTTTCATAGTTACTACTAACATACTTTACGTACGATATATGTTGGCTGTTGGCGTGCATTGTAGTCCCGTGTATTGTGTGAGGGTTATGTAATAAGGTTTGCTGCTGTATGAAGCGTCCCTCCATTCATTTCCACGCGTCTACCAACTGCTAACATTTTGTCTCATTATAATGAAAATTCAGTTATGATTGAAAATGAAATATATAGATTTAAGTTATTACATATTTGTTAGTTGCATATTATTCTAGTGTCAGGTTGATATTGACATACACCTGGCAGTGAATGTCTGAGGAGACTACAGAGCTCTGTAGCCCTTATGGACGAGTCGTACTGCACTGTTGTACTTTACCTAATACTCGTTAAATCGTTCCAATAAGCTCAACTCGTGCAGATCTCGCTCTGACTATCTGACTGACAATATTCCTGGTAATTTCTTCTTAACTGAAGACGAACCAGATGTTTTATGAATGTTTTCATTTTTGGTGTGAAACGAAGCATACCAGTGTCTCTGTTGTGACATCACACTCGCCTTTCAACATCGTTGTTTCGTTTCGGGACGACACAATTAGTTTTCTCTGTTTTTTTCCGTTGAATTAAGTTCTCTATTTGCATTGTGACTTCTCAAGTTCAGTGCCAAATTCAAACCAAAACATTTTTGATCTTCCCGTCGAAACCAAAACTAAATTTTACTGTTTTGAAATATTTCAAAACAATTGTTACGACACAGAGATTTATTATTCGCGCCAGACAGAGTTCGAGGTCAGAGCTCAAGGTTAATATGTAAGTTTGATGTTTTTACTTGTTACATCACGATGCGTAAATGTAGCAGGAGATAAAATTTAGCGCTTAACATCGACACTTGTTGGTGGTCGTCATCCAATATTAGGATTGAAACTCGAGTTAAATCACGAGTGGAGTAACTTATCGTTGCCTTATGGTTGCGCAGACACAATATTGAACGAACCATATATATTTGAGGTAGTAAAAATATCTGATGATAAGTTATCATTGCTCTCTGCTCTTTGCTCCTATTTATGTGCCTTTGCAATCTGACTCCACATCTGATTAGAACTGATTACACTTCATCTTGAATTTAGTAGTTTATTATTGTAGCCAATTAATTGATCATCGAAACCCAACTGCAGTTAAATATTTTCTACTAATAAAATAACCAGTGCTTATTGTTACATAGTCAGTGTAAGAAAGAATCTAAACAGCGCTACGCGACATATTATATTCGTTGTTACGTGTGTATAGGAAATGACATGATATAGAAATGAACTATACAGTATATAGTGTGATACAATATATCAAGAGCGTGGAATTCTATATCATGCAAACCGTGGTTTGGTCATACAGACCAACATAAGCAAATAAGAGTTATCTATCATATTTTCACGTAAGCAAAATGTACCAGTATATGTATATGTACCAGTATATGTATATGTATATGTATAAGTCTGCATACATGCAAGTAATATATCTATTTACTAACGAAGATCAAGTTACATAAATACCAGAATACCATTGTTATAGCTCAAAGTTTATGAAAAACTATTAGCGGGATTTCAAACTTGATTTCTAGGAAATCATCTTCCTCCAGCTTAAGATTTTCCTTCACTGCATCCATGAAAGTATCTGCAGGATCCGTGATAGGATTCTCGCGTTCCATGTAAATAACATAGTCGGCATATGAAGTGATATATCTTCTCAAATCCAGCAATGACCAACGCTTAATGAAGTGAACACCTGAATTGAAATAATAAATTCAGATACGAATGTTGTGTCTAATTCCTAGGAGGCCTGGGGTTCAGAACTTCAGTTGGACGGGGTCAGAAAAGGGTTTTAGAGCGAAAGGGGGTTAGAAATCCCTATTTACCCGTTTATCATCTATCATACCCTTTTTTAAATCCAAACAATTAAACTTTGCTTGGTATCCACGTCTTTGTTTCACAATCTATCTGGTTATAAACATCTTTGTAAGCGTTGAGCCACAGTTAACTTCCAGGGTGTGCCTTACAAGTGTCAAGAAGATGGATGTATATATCATGGAACCATAGTTCCCCTGCATTTCCATCCGCCATGGAGATCTTCATCGGTAGCCAGGCATACATCACGGATAGACCATTCGGTGTTAGTACTCGCATGCTTTCCTTCACGAAATTATCAACGTCCAGTAAATGGATGCAACCGCCAGCGGTAACCATATCAAGGCTGTCATTGCTACAGGGAAATTTCCCATCCGCCACGGTTTGGAAAGCAATATTTTGGTGGGTGTTTTTTTGCTTGGCTACCTCGATCATCGCGGGGCTAATGTCAGTGCCGAGGACTGAGTCGAAGTAGCTGGAAAACAACTCGGTTGATTTTCCTGTCCCGCAAGCGACATCCAACATATTTGTAAATTTTCCCGTATGAGAAGGATTCAATTCTCTCAAATACCCGATAATTTTATCAACCATTGATTGTGGGTACTTTGGGGTTCCTGTGTCATAGTTTTGAGCAATATCTGCTCTGTCATAAGTATTGACGGCGTGCGAAGACATAATTTTGTCTAAATCTAATTGATATAATGCTGAAATTAGTAAAAAAAATCTTAGATTCCTGGAATATAAGAGAAGATGATTTCAGGTGACTACAGGTATAATCTTCTTCAGTTATCGGTAAATAGAAACGATCAAAACTTACATAAGTAGCACAAGTGCACGCGGTATAAATTGCACAATCATGAAAACGTAGTCGCGATTTTTACGAGTAGAAAGTATTATAACACATACTATTAGTTAATTTACTGACTGATTACTTACTGAGCTCGACAAAGGTTTTCATGCAGCATGAGTAAATAAAACTGGGTCTGGAATGGATAAATCTTTCTTTGGATAGCTTTAGCAGCAAAAATATAAATCTGCATAGGTCGTTTTTCATTGCTTTACACTGGGATCGGGCGTGTCGACTGAAATTTAATTAAGAAATCGCGTGCGATACCGATCCTGCCATCTGCCTGCCCCAACTATCAATGGACATTAAGTACACTAAGAACAGATAAATCTTAAAATGCTCTGCTAAACGCCAGAAATATTTACGAAATTTCGCACGGAAGTCCAGATTCATACCAGAAGAATTCATGAACAGAGAAATCTCGGGTCTGAACACTTGTGTCGAGTTACTAATAATTTTCTGCTGGCGACTGGCTGCTGGCTATATGTGTGTGAATGCTATCTACCTCCTATACCTACATTAACAGCACAATACAGTGGCAGGCAAAGTAGTATATTATAATGCAGTTCAGTATCATCGACGAGATAGCAAGTGGGCATACATACATTGGTTCATGTAGGAGAGATTATGAATAGTCGGGAATTGGTCCATATACGTGATGCATTGGTTGATATGAATGTGATTGTGAATAGGGGGAAACGCGTTGGTTCAATTGTAGATAGCTTCATAGAATAGAATTGTAGATAGAATGAATAGAATGAATTGTAGATAGAATGAATAGAATGAATGACAGAATGATAGATAGAATGAATTGTAGATAGCTTCAATTATTTGATTTTCATTCAACTGCATTCATTCATTCAACCAAGAATGGACTGTGTGAATTATTTTGTAAGGGTTAGGGTAACAATGAATAGCTAACCAAAGCCCGTCGCCAGACACGGCGGTTTTCATGCGGCCACCTCGACATTCCTCTACAGGGCTTTTGATCATTTGGCCTCAAATTCAGTATAAAGCTGGGCCCAGCAGGCTTAGCAAAGAGAGACAAGCTGGGCCCTTGCGGCCCTTCGCATCAGAATATAACACGCATCGCACTGTGTTTGTGACGTCGATATTGACGATATTGTGACGTATTTTTTCAAATGCTGCACGAAACACAGAAAATTCTCTAGCACAAAACGCCAGGGATGTTACCGCTACGATATAAACACGTGAATTGAGCGAGTACAGGCTGCGATTGGTGGAAGGAGCGCAGTAAATTGAGCACGTGCTATTTCGTAGAATTCTTAGAAATCGATGACGTCAGTTAGTGACGCTATCTATTACCTTTCTTTCCCTTGCCACTGTGTATAATGTTAATGACGTTGCTCGTACTGCGAATTTGTACTCGTTGTACAAAACAAAAGAACTAACGAATGGCGGCTCGTAAAGCAAGTTTTTCGTTATGTGAGTCGCTCGTAATGCGAGGATCTACTGTAGTTCAGAATGTTTAGTCCATTTACTCAAATGTGGATAAAACTACGGACATGATTACCGCTAGATGGCGTTGGGAAACAAACGTGAATGTAGCATGTAAACTGGAATTCATAATATTTTCCGGACAAAAAGATATTCCGGATTATTTTTTGTCGGTGGTCAGTTGTCCATTAGTACTTCATCAATACTATCCGTGACATACCTCCCTCCGAGCAGTAATAAATCTGAATCTCGATGTTCCAAATTAGTATCAGCTTGAATTTTCTTTTCATCTCGGTCATTTAAAACAGTAAGTAGCAAGCAGTTGGCATTCTGTTACAAGTGCATTTGTATACTTCAATTTTACTTTTATTAAAATGAAATGACTAGCAAATCAAGTTCACTTGTGTCATGTGGACCCAGTATAGTAAATTCTGCTCAGAGACCGACATAATCTAAGATCGGTAATGTAGTAAAAAGTAGTAGAAAACCAGAAAACCGGAAAAACTGGAAATTCGGAATGCCTCAGATTCCACGGAGTCCGGATAATTGGTCTATGTAGGCCCATGTAAAAAACTCTTTCAATTGTACTGCTTTATTTGTGTATATATATATTGTTGTTCGACACTGTTGAGTTTATTTCTGTAGGGTGAACGTTTGCAGGAATAAACATCAATATAACCTTTTCCACGCGCTGAATGAAACGACACAGTTTTGTATTTGATAAATAATAAAGTAGTAAATAGTAA
This sequence comes from Halocynthia roretzi, assembly GCA_013436055.1. Taxonomy (NCBI): domain Eukaryota; kingdom Metazoa; phylum Chordata; class Ascidiacea; order Stolidobranchia; family Pyuridae; genus Halocynthia; species Halocynthia roretzi. The sequence goes on along the minus strand of QRAM01000179.1, from coordinate 140,580 downwards.
AAATAGCTGCAGAGANTTTTTTTTATATGTGTTTTTTTTTTTTTTTTTGTGGTGTTTGGTGGTTTGGTTGTGGGGGGGGGGGGGGGTTGTGTATGTGTGTGTATGTGTGTGTGTACTTAGCCCCGCGTATAGATAATAACATGTCTAGGCCAGATGTAAGCTCCACTTTCAAATGATTCAGCAGATTTCCTTAGTTTTGGAACTTTTTTATCTTCAACCGGAGGACTTTGTCGACTTAAGGTTGCGTACAATGAAATAGTATGTATGTGTGTATGTGTGTGCACTGGTTGGATATCAGTTTCGTTGTATATTTTTTGCGGGGTCACCTATATACATACATTCTCGATTACAAGGAAGGATACTACGTATATCTAAAACTCTGTTTCTGTATGGGTAGCGTAGACTGGTATAGTGATTCAATATGTTCGTCTAATGTTTGTCTGCCTTTCTGTCGGTTTAGTGTGGTCTGGTCTGTCTTCTTGCTAGGTTATCAGTTTCATGAATACGTTATTGTATATGTGAGGTCACCTCTATATACACAATCCCAATTACAGATAGGGATGCTCCATATATCTTTGTCTGTGTTTATGTCTCAGAGAATGGTGAGACGTTGCGATAAAAAAAACTAATGTGGAATCGATTTTCAAAACTAAATAATGATTAACTGTTCTGGATTGTGGAGAAAGTTATCATTGTTAAAGGAAGTTTATCTCAATGTTAANGTCGCCAGACACGGCGGTTTTCATGCGGCCACCTCGACATTCCTCTACAGGGCTTTTGATCATTTGGCCTCAAATTCAGTATAAAGCTGGGCCCAGCAGGCTTAGCAAAGAGAGACAAGCTGGGCCCTTGCGGCCCTTCGCATCAGAATATAACACGCATCGCACTGTGTTTGTGACGTCGATATTGACGATATTGTGACGTATTTTTTCAAATGCTGCACGAAACACAGAAAATTCTCTAGCACAAAACGCCAGGGATGTTACCGCTACGATATAAACACGTGAATTGAGCGAGTACAGGCTGCGATTGGTGGAAGGAGCGCAGTAAATTGAGCACGTGCTATTTCGTAGAATTCTTAGAAATCGATGACGTCAGTTAGTGACGCTATCTATTACCTTTCTTTCCCTTGCCACTGTGTATAATGTTAATGACGTTGCTCGTACTGCGAATTTGTACTCGTTGTACAAAACAAAAGAACTAACGAATGGCGGCTCGTAAAGCAAGTTTTTCGTTATGTGAGTCGCTCGTAATGCGAGGATCTACTGTAGTTCAGAATGTTTAGTCCATTTACTCAAATGTGGATAAAACTACGGACATGATTACCGCTAGATGGCGTTGGGAAACAAACGTGAATGTAGCATGTAAACTGGAATTCATAATATTTTCCGGACAAAAAGATATTCCGGATTATTTTTGGTCAGTGGTCAGTTGTCCATTAGTACTTTTATTAATACTATCAGTGACATACAGCCCTCCGAGCAGTAATAAATCTGAATCTCGATGTTCCAAATTAGTATCAGCTTGAATTATTTTTCATCTCAGTCATTCATTCTTGCCCTTCTAAACATCCTACAGAGGTCCAATAAATATATAATCGTACAGTAGATAATAAATAATAGTAAGTTGCTGGTCTGTTGGTATTCTGTTATGGTCCTTTTAGTTTAATTTCACTTAGTGTATTCTTATTGAAATGAAATTACAAAACAATTCGATTTAATGGGAGATTCGCTGCTAAGCATATTGCTGTGAGGTAAATGTTTGTAAGAAGTGTATATTAACCTTTATTCTCTACGCGTTAAATGAAACAATACAGTTATGTATTGGATTTACTCACAGCAGTCGCGTGATCATCGTCACTTCCTGGCATTATGCCATGCCAAAGCATAATGATTCACCTTTCAAAGGAACGAACGAAAATGCTATTTTAAATACATGTCAAAAGTAGTTTCCTTTATGGTCGATAAGTTTGTGATAAAATTGACGACAGTGCAATAGAGAGTTTATCTGATACTCCAATTCTGTCGAATTGACCATGTAACATTGCAACGTACAGCTAATGCTACATTGCAGGTTTCACAGGGAATAATGTATAATTCATTCTGAAAATACTGATGTACAATACAACTGTAAATACTGATAAAAGTAAAAACAATTTTCAATATATTTGCATTTAATTACCAACACTGAGTAAACGTGCAATGAACTGTTGATGATACGAAGCCCTTTCAGCTGAATTAGTTTTCATTTGTGGCTAATAAATTTGTAATAGAATTAGCCATAGTACCAAGAGACTGGCTATAAGCCAATGAAACCAATCATCTAGCTTCACTTTAGATTATGGTTTTGTTTACTAGTTCTCCAACTACTCTAGTTTTGTCAAATAGACAGAACATCACATTGTAACGAGTTAAATACAATTTTCCATATATTTTCATCCTATTACAATTGCTCACTTCTACTCTGCAAGCACACGTAACACAACATTGCAAGTTGATATTGTAGTGAAGAAATTTATTGATAGCGCTGCTATATATCATATCTTGTTCAGCACTTGATGTTCCATTGTCAACTTTGAAGGATTTACCAGTATCCATGTTAAATAATAACACGAACAACTAGAGTTTTGCTACAATTATACAGAGTTCCCGTCATTTTTAATTGTAAAATGCTCAGAGTATCACCGCTGGCATCACCGTACATAGTTCAAATAACTGCAGTGTAAAAGAAATTGAATAACTACTATCATTCCGCTGATAAAGGGACTCTTAAGGTTACTTGGGAGATCAGTTGAAGATCCTTTTACTACTTTGGGGACAGATTCTACATCATAATCGATCTTCGTATCAATATTTAAAGATGTAGCTATCTGATCTTGTACATGTCTAGCTTGACTTATTGAAGCTAGCATACCCAAAAAATCATTTGATTTAAATTCCTCTGGAATATGAATACATCTAGCCAATACTGAAAGATCAATATCACGATAAAAATTTACTTGTCGCTCTAGATGTGGACGTACATGTATAATAGTTCTTGTATATGTAATATTGTTCACCTATTTGAAATGTAAATGTTCTTCACAATATCTACATCTACAAGGGCGTGTAATTTGATTCAGTACGAAACTTAACTTGATGTTTGCTTCTTCATTGTCAACATTGGAACCATACTGAACTAAATTCCCCAATTGGATTCCGCTATTAGTTTTGTTTAGTAGTTTACCAGCTACTTGAATGGCATTAAAGGACCATCAAGAGAGGCTCCTCAGTAAGTTAGTTTTTTAGGTTTGTCAATGCCGTGCCGTACAGTACTAGTATGTTTAAGCGATAAAAGTTCAAAAAAATTAAATAACCGGTCAAATGATTGTGGGAAAGGTTAATAATGTGAATAAGAGTGTGTGAATGAATTATAATGGTTTAAAATACGTTTAAATATATTCAAATAATTAAAAGAATGTGTGGTCTCTACTTTGCTTCGGTTCTTGAACGTAATTCCCGCGATAGGTGAAGGATTACTGTATACCTGCATCTTCTTTCTGAAGATTACAACTGAAAATATAGTAGACACTCGATTACCGAATTCTTGTTTATCCAAACTGCTAGTTAGTGGTAAATCGTTATTAAATAACCTGGCAAATATGTTCGTGATGGATTTTGGCCACATTGCAAGATCGACTTATTACTCATAGAGCTGAAATATGTGGTCACTTCAAATTCTATGAAAGTCATTCAGTCAGTCACTATCATGCGGTATACCCACTATCAATATCATGTTCAAACGTGCAGTGTGTAAAGATTACCATCAGGTCAAAAACCAGGCTCTAAGTTCGCATTGAGAATTTATTTGTTCCATGTATTCATTTTCTTTGTGTGATAAAATACGGAGCATTCTCCCTTCTAATCGAGAGTGTAGATTAAACGTGACCCCACAAAAGACTATGCAATATAACATATACACGAAACAGACCTTGAACCCGAAAATGTTTTTATAATCATTGATTGAATCGCTATGATCGAAACTACCATTATGAATGATGTCACGTGTAGTACTGTAATGTTATTACTTGCTAATGAACCGAGAATATAATTGAGGAACGTTGAGAACGGTGTGCAGCAGTACCTGTATGCATTATGTCATATTGTTTGCATAATGTTTGTGATTTTGATCAATATTCATAACATTAGGCAACACGGCTTCAATGTACAGCAGGAAATCTAACTGTATATGTAATGTAGGAGTTCTCACTTTTAACATATATTTTTTTTGTGACTGTATTTGAACTAAAGCAAAAGGAAAATTATTTTTAATGAACCTAAACAAGCAAGATATAGTTTATTGATTTTCATCACATCATTTGTGTACTTGAAGAGATAATGATATTATAATTTGCGAGGTTCGAACCCGCAACCTCTTGGTCGGTAGCCTCCTATCTTATTTTGTTTATGATTTCATCAGCGCTTTTAACCACATCAGCTAACAGTAGATTAAGATTAACCTGGAGGCGATAAATTTTGAGTAAAATTGTGCCAAAAAAATACGATAGTTGATTTAACGTGACAGAGAGAAAAGCTAATAATCATTGTGGTATCTACCGGGCGTATATAGTAAACAATAATAACGTGTATGGCTGTCGTTTGTATACTTGTACCGAAGGCAGTTGCTTGAACATAATGATGTAAATACGTGGCTGTATATGGGTGCATGTGTGTGTATGTGTGTGTGTGTGCATGTACATGTGTATGCGTGTGTGTACTATATACTCTATATTCCCTTGTAAGACTAAAACAGTAACATTTTCCCACCGTTAAATATCTTGTTAAGGAAGTGATACTATGGTATCATCACCTGTCATCGTTGTATTTTCAACTACTATTTATTACCATCATTGGTTGTCTATTCAATTCTATTTCCTCTAGCCGCGTGTACAGATGATAATATTTACAATATCTGTTCTTGATCAAATGGAAATATATATGAGATGGTAATTTGTAGAGATAACATTCCTAGGTAAGATATATGCTTCATTTTCATCTAGCTATTTTTCATTAATGTCTCAATGAACACTGTCAATTACATAATGAACATTAGTGATGTGTATCGGTACTCCGAAGGCCGAAAGCAGAAATGTGATAATATAAATACGTGCATGTGTGTGCGTGTGTGTGTGTATGTGTGTGTGTACACCTAGACCCGTACAGAAATGATAATGATAATGGCCCAGATCTGGCCCAGATCTGATTGGGGAAATAGCTTCATTTTAAAATGATTTCGCATTTTTTTTTCTTCTTGATTGTATGTGTGTGTGTATGTGTATGTATGTGTGTGTGTACTTAGCCCCGTGTATAAATAATAACATGTCTAGGCCAGATGTAAGCTCCACTTTCAAATGATTCAGCAGATTTCCTTAGTTTTGGTACTTTTTTATCTTCAACCTGAGGACTTGGTCGACTTAAGGTTGCGTACAGTGAAATAGTATGTGTGTGTGTATGTGTGTACACTGGTTGGGTATCAGTTTCGTTGTATATTTTTTGCGGGGTCACCTATATACATACATTCTCGATTACAAGGAAGGATACTACGTATATCTAAAACTCTGTTTCTGTAGGGTAGCGTAGACTGGTATAGTGATTCAATATGTTCGTCTAATGTTTGTCTGCCTTTCTGTCGGTTTAGTGTGGTCTGGTCTGTCTGCTTGGTAGGTTCCATGAATACGTTATTGTATATGTGAGGTCACCTCTATATACACAATCCCAATTACAGATAGGGATGCTCCATATATCTTTGTCTGTGTTTATGTCTCAGAGAATGGTGAGACGTTGCGATAAAAAAAACTAATGTGGAATCGATTTTCAAAACTAAATAATGATTAACTGTTCTGGATTGTGGAGAAAGTTATCATTGTTAAAGGAAGTTTATCTCAATGTTAAATGAAGTATTGGATTTCAATATAATCAAGAAGATTTACACTTGTGTGGTTCAATTCATACCTTACTTACAAGTACGCATTATTACACAGTTTACGTAACGCTACATAAAGAGAGTTTCAGATATATGGAGCCGGGAATGTATGTATAAAGGTGACAGTCGAAAGACACTACAATAACACATACACGAAACTGATATCCAACCACCACGCATCTCGGAAACAAAAACACAATGATGTACTTTGCCCACATCGAAACAAGAATCGAAAGTCACATTACTGCTGAATAATCTATTTTAATATGTTATTCACCAATGAGTAATGCACATATACAAACGGTATCCAGCTGCAACTATGTTTTAACGTGAGTGTCATCGCAACAACAAACCATTTGAAGCTTAAACAGCAATAATATGTATGAAACGAACTGTGTGTATTATTTATGGTTTATAATCTCCGTTGATAAGTGATTAATATTTCTTGCCCGTTCTTGCCTCTTTATGCGCCTGCGCAGTCTCTATTGCTGATTCTAAACCAACTAATAACGAAAATCTAGTGCTAGAAGTCGTCAAGGGGTTAACCCGTCGTCATTATTGAGACGAACCTTTCTTGTATCTGTATGCGCCTATTTAATCTGACTCCACATCTGTATAATTGATTAAGACTTCATCTTGAATTTGATAGTTTAAATATGCAAAGCCAATTCAGGGCCATAACCCAACTGCAAGTAAATATTTTCTACTACTGAAATAACCAGTGCTTATTGCTACATAGTCAGTGTGGGAAGGGACAGCGCTACGCGACATATTATATTCGTTGTTACATGTGTATAAGAAATGACATGATATGTACTTTGATCCATTCGCTACTAGCTTTGATTCATTTACATGATATAGAATTGAACGCTACACAGTTTCACATCTCCATGTCTTGAATTTAGTAGTTTATCATGGGAAGCCAATCAATGGTCAAAACCAGTGCTTATTGCTACATAGTCAGTGTGAGAAGGAATCTAAACAGCGCTACGCGACATATTATATTCGTTATTACATGTCCCCCCCCCCCCCCCCCCCATGTACTTTGATTCATTCCCATGATATACAATTGAACAATACATGTACAGTGCTCCTGGTATATGTTACCGATTGCTTGTAATGTAGCATTGTATTCTTTTGTTTGACTATACACAATTTGCAGAACTTATCTTCTCGTGTTAACCTCGAGCAGTTCACGCTTCATAAACTTTAAAATGTGAAAAGCAATGGTGCGGTTCAACATTTACGTTGGATAAATTTTTGTGGCGTTTGTTTGAAGGTTAGCGTTCATTCATGCAAAAAATATCAACAAAAGTTCCTCAATATTCGTTCAAAGCATTATCATGAACATGACATAACGTCTACACTGACAATGTTACAGATGGATGATCAATACTGTGTATAAGGAATTGTATATAGTAACAAGGGCCATCCATCTGCCTGAACTGAAACATAAGCAAATTCAGAAAACATCTTACCACTGAAAAATAGACAAATATCTTTGGAAAATATTTTAGCGAGAAAGATGAAATTATTCATAATATTAAATAAATTCAAATAATTGAATAAATATGTGGTTTTCACCTTCCGCGGTACAGTACTGTACAGTAAGTCCCCGACATAGGAACAGGTTACGAACCAAGAGGTTGTTCGTAACTGGAATTGTTCGTAAATCCAACACAATGAAAATAAAAAAAAGGTAATGCCTATACAGCTACATCGGTTCTTAGAGACACTCGTTTCACCTCCACTACCTTTTCCTTTTGTTTCCTGCCATTTTGGGTTCGAAAAATCTCTGAATTATAATTATTAAACACAAACGCGATAACAATCACTTAATACACAGCAACTCGTGAGATAGACCACACATGACTGAGAAAGAGGCTGGAAGATGTGTGTTGTTGTTGACATTCCTGCAATTTTTTAATTTTCGCGGCCGTGTTCGTATCTTCAAAAGTTCGTAACACGAATGTTCGTAACTCGTTGTATTCGTAAAAATTATTCTCGTAGTAAGAATATATTTCACACCCACGATAATAGAACGTTGTCGTTTGTTAGCAGTCAGTCTAGGTTTATCATGTAAGAAATGAAATGGAAACAAATCACGTGAGAAAATGTCTCTGTGTAAGAATGCCCGATTTAAGAAATTGTCTTACCCATTATGTAAAATGCTTGGACACAGGACATCGGACAGATCTCCCATAGCAACTCTTTTGTTATTACCCAACTCCCTTTCCTCTATTGTATTTCTACAATACATAGCAGTGTCTCATTTCTTTACCTTTACATTGTTACACTTTGTTACGATTCTATTTCATTCAGATGATGTTTACATTGGACACTTTACTGCCGTCATAAACGCAAGCTAAAAAATACTATAAGTCCTCAACATAGCAGATCTTATAATATACATTATTATGGAACCGTAGAAATATATATTAGATATATTGTACAGTAAGTCCTCAACATACGAACATCAAGAGGTTGCTCGTAACTTGAATTGTTCGTAAATCCAACACAATAACAATAAATACACAGGTAATGCCTATAAAGCCACATCAGTTGCCATCCAACAACTCCCATCAATCCCTTATAAACAAATCAGGGTAAATATTTTACTGTTAGCATTTTAAAAGTGAATGACAACAAAAAAATTCAAAATTTTTAATGTTCGCGGCCGTGTTCGTATTGACGAAAGTTCGTAACTAGAGGACTTACAGTACTGGATTTCTTGAAAATCATGTAGCAGAGAATTCTGATCCTTCCTAATGAAATAACTTTTACAATAATCGCGAATCTTATCTCTTGCAATACACATTCTATCATTACTCAAATCAATGGAGTTTTGCGTACACACACATCCGAACAGAGAAGACAGACATACATACAGTTTCATTCTCCATCTATCTATGTGAATACAAGGTAATGTGTATTTCTATTCGCAAATGTAACATATTATAACTTTCATTCAAATGAAATGAATAAACTAAACGTGACAATAGAACAGGGGTTCTAAAACTTTTTGGGCTGTGCCCCCCTTACATCTTTGGAAAAATTTACGCCCCACTGACATTGACCACAGCTCCCTGCGGGCCGCACTTGGCTCATGGGCCTCTGGGCTAAATAATCAATGTGAGACTTCCATTTATTATTAAATAATCAGTAAAAATTAAAAAAAAAATTTAAACCTTTTCCTTATTGGCACTCAACGCCCCCTGCAAATCCTGCACGCTCCCCAGTTCAAGAACCCCTGATATAGAATGAGAAACGGGGCACTTCAAAATCACGAGTTGGGACAATTATTTTGAGATTCAATATTTTTCCCAAATACTGGCGGGTCAATGGCTTAGTTATTATGCAGTTTCAGTGAGCCCTTGACCATGTGATCTGTAATTGTAAATCCTGCCCCATACACACACTGTAATTAAATTTAGGTGCCCCCTAGGTATCTTACTATGGCTCCCTGATGTTCCATTTTTTTCCAGACCCCCTTCCTACAGAAATAAAAAATGTCATCTTGGCAGGCAATGTTTTCCCGTTGACCCGGTCCTTCTTATCTTTTATACAAAACTGTTGTAATTGTAACAACACATTCCGATTCGATTCGTAATTGTGATGGGTTTTGATATTTCCATTTACGATTTTGACCTCGGGCAAAGTTACAGTGACATAAAATCACGAATCTTCAAGATTAACATATTTTGTTGAAGTAGAACATTTCAACCGCACATGATATTTATGAAACAGTGGAATTTCCCGCTAACGTATAAAAAACAATTGTATATACATTGGACACTGCTTATTGTGATTGCTTTGGAACAGTCTCTTTTTGATAACAATGATTTGCTGATAACATTGAGTGAGTGATCTGAATATGAATGAATATGTTTTGGAACCGATTGATATTGATAGCGATTCCTGATTCCTCCACATTATAAAAGATTCTCAAATGAATCTCAATCATCAATGAACCTCACAGCTGGAGGTGAAGCACAGTTAAACTTTTCAGTAAAGTACCAACTAGCTGCAGGTATGAATGAACTATTAGCAGTAATACCAATGGAGTAACTGCTTCACTTTCGCTCCAGGGTGGGGCAACTGCACCATTTGCTTCTCGCAGCAAATACTAAGACAACTTATACTTTGCATTATCGTATACAGAGCATTCGTATATTCCAACAGAGGTGTATCGTTCAATTCTAGATTACGTGAATGGATCAAAGTTCGTGTCATGTGATTTCCTATACCCACGTAACAACGAATATAATATGCCGCATGGCGCTGTTTAGATCTCCTTCTCAAACTGACTATGAAGCAATGAGCACTGGTTATCTTAGTAGTTAAATAAGTTCAACTGCAGTTGGGTTTTGGCCATTAATTAGCAGTCCATGATAAACTACTAAATTCAAGATGAAATCTGATCAGTTATTATACAGATGTGGAGTCAGACTGCACAGGCGTATAAAGAGGCAAGAAAGGCCAGGGAATAATATAGAGATTATATAACTATGTAGCAATAAAAACCTGTTAATTTACTGATAGAAAATGTTTGAATGCAATATCTACCATGATATGGCTTTCTATGATGAACATGAACTACTGAATTCAAGATGGAGGCTAATCAGTTATACAGATATGGTCGAACAGCAACAGGGCAAGATATAATAATCCATTATTATATAACAGAGAGTATATGCAGTTAACAATGATGTAACAGTATACAGTTTGCCTGACAGGGAAGGCCGTTAACCCGATGGATACTGATTTGTATTTAAGTTCAAAGTCAATGTTTTCGAGCAGCAAAAGTAGTAAAATCATCACAGTCTGCTTTTGTTTGTCGAGAGCGATGCTACAGTATTTACGAAAGCTGATGTAGTTGTTAACTGAAGGTTTGTGTTTGTTTTTTCTCGACATTAGTTCAGTTCCCGTGCGTTCGTTTGAGCAAAATATCTGATTAGCACGAGCGGAAACGCACACAAGAGCACTCGTGCATACACACACACACGCAGTATATAATGATTGTGGTTCGGGCCGTGTGGCTTCGACAAGCAAGCACAAAACATGGAACTGCTAACACGGCTGTAGTGATGCTTGGAAAGTTTATTTTGCTTATTATTATATATTGAATAAGGCAAAGAGATGTGAGTTAGACGGCTGTGGATAGCGTGGTTTAAGTATTAGTTAAATACTATTAGTAAATACATACTTTAATACTTTATCAGGCTTACCAGCACTACGCCTGTGTAGGATGAGTAAGGTCTGGATGATAGGTTGGCAATCTGAATTAGAATCTAACTATTTATGCATGACGAGGTAGGTATTCTTAAACTGTTGATAGTACGTTAGCTTGTTACTAGTTAGTAGTAGTATTCAGTAATTGGTATGTTTTGCTTACTGAATGTAGTAGTGTACATTACTTATTTTACCTCGGAAATGATAGTTATTAAGAGGTATATTCATATAGTATATAGTTCATTGTATACAGTAGTACTGTACTTGGTATTCCATGAGATAATAGCCTACATGAGGATGTATATAGTGACAGTAATATCCGGACAGTAATGTTCAATTAGACAAATGTCATATATCGCATAGCGCTGTTTAGATCCTTTCTAACACTGACTATGTAGCAATAAGCACTGGTTATCTTGGTAGTAGAAAATATTAAACTGCTGTTAGGTTTTGACCATGAAATTGGTTTTGCGTAATAAATTACTAAATTCAAGATGAAGTCTAATCAGTTATATAGATATCAACCTATTATAATACGTATTTTATATGGTATATGGTTATATATCTATCGGCGTTCGCTGGGAGCCGGCAAACGGGGAGTTGTCCCGCTCTGAATAAGAAGCTGATTGGCTACTTCATTGTAGCTACTTCGGTAATGATACACAGGTACACTTCCGTATTTCCAGCACGCGGGATTTTCCATTTTCCTGAACTAACCAAGGTCATGTTATTAAAATTGAATGATGTAAGCCAGTACTTTCACCTTCACTGCGTATTTTAAGCAGCAAGGACTCTGTTCTTTTTCAAATATTAGGTTTAAATTGAATTGGAGAGTTAACTACAGTAATAGATATATACGGCAACGTGAACATTCAATATATTCAGTTAAACACATTGTAATATATCAGTACATACAGTTTATTAATATTAGATTTAGGTTTACAGGTTGCAGGAATGGATATGACATTACAGTACTGCTAATACTTCTTATACTATCGATATTCCGGTACCATAAGGTCCAAAGTCTTGTATGAATATCAGATTTCCTGAACTTACCAAGGCCACGTTATAATTACTCAATTTCCCGTATTCTGCGTCCCCCTGGTGTCCACAGTGCGATTTCACTGAAATAACTGATTAAATAAAATAAACGAAATACGGATGTGGTATCCTTGTATGCTTTTTATCAAATACTAAATACACTAAGATTAAGTAGTTTTGTTGTGCAGCAAGTAGTATAATTTGACCATCCCAAAAAAAATCCTGGCTAAATCAGCGCTCTGGAGTCTACAGCGAAAAAAAAGTTGGGTTGAAGGAACCTAGACCTTAAATATGCCATATACAGTCGCAACGGTTAATACATCCACCTCGGGTCAGGCGATTTTGGATGTAATAAGCGGTGGTTGTATTAACCGATGTCTACATATCAGTGTAGTTGTGTTACATTATATTCTACGCCAGTACAATCCTTACGGTACGATCCTTATCAAATTTAGCCCAAGTCTAAGACTGTTCAAGCCTAGTCTGTTTGATCTTTCATAATCGGCTATTGTGACGAAAGAAATTGCCGTCCAGCGGAATAGGGAATTTTCTGGAATAGTCTTGGGTAGACTAAATAGCCTTGTTTATTGAATTTCTGTTTTGATATCACATGTGCGTTGCCTGCAGAATTAAGCAGTATGTCTGATGTAATCTTAAGTTTGCTTGATAGACTTGTCCCCCCCCCCTGTTCTTTGTTCTCATCATAATAAAGCTCGTTCCGTTCTAGCTTTAAGACACTCAACGTAGGTAGACGGGACAGTCAAGCTTCAATCATTTCGCTACATCAACTTGCAGTCCCTACAGCGATTGTTTCCTCACAGTAAAGCCAGTATTTTCCTTCATGAAAGAAATTGCCGTCCACACAGAAAGCACAATTTGCCTTCATGGGGAATCGAAAGTGGATGTATTAAGCGGGGTTTTTATAATAGGGAATGAATTGGAAAATTCCGTTCCAAGCAATTTGGATGCATTAAGCGGTTGGTTGTATTAACCGGGGATGTATTAACCGGTGGCGACTGTATTTAAGTCAAATTTGTAGGAAGGCTTTGCTGGGCAACAGTACATGGATTTATAGAGCTACCATATGTTCATAACTAGAAAACCGTGAACAGACATTAGTAATTCTGTCGGAACTAAGAGAAGTTTCGAACCTTTCGATGGCGGAAATCGATGATGTACCTGTGTTACACTTGCCAAATGTGATGTAATAATTGTTATTTGAATGCACGAATGCATTTCTAGTAGCAATGCATATTGCAAGCGTGTATTCATGATGAAGTTGCCAAAGTTTGAAGTTCCAAGTTTATTTGTTCGAAATAGAAAATTAAATTTGGTGTGGTGTCTTTGCACATTTGTTGTTAACGTGGGGCAGATATCAGTGGTCGCTATAGCCTGCAGTAGGTGTTATAAATATCCCCATCTTCTGCAAAAAATGACTGCCGTTATCTTATCAATCTCTATACTCGGTCGAGAAATGATTCAGCGTATTAAATACTGCTAACCAAGCCGTGAAGTAGATTACAGATATGTGATAGGGGAGACTCGAGGTTCTGGTTGCCAAATATTGAAACTGATATTTTTAACTCACTTTTATAGTCAGTATAGCATGAGCTTAGGGGAGTGCTAGCCGAAGCATAAGATTTTTCATCAGAATTTATTTGCTTCAGCATTCCTTTGTCCTTGGAATTTCCTTTGTACGTGAATTTGGGTAAACGGAAAGGGACTTACCGATAGTCCTAACCAACATATGTGGTTAGATACTTTCTACGTCTGATAAGACAAACTAATGCCGCAAATCAGAATTACATTAAACACGATACTATTTTCCAAGACATTGCTATTCAAAGACATGCGTACCAGTATCCAATTTGTAGTGTAAGTTGCATACTTAAAAGTATTGCTATTTTATTCCTATGACGCAGTGATCAGTGTAAGTAGCCTAGTATTCTGCTCATATCCGTTAGTATTGTTAACGTAGTAAAAACCAAATCCTGCTACCCGTGCAACTATCATGTCCTTTGTATTAAGGCTTTCAAAATTCCCCAACAACCGTTTGTTGCTGTGCGATATTTGAGACGTTGGTGATTTGAATAAGCAAAAATGTTATACTTTGTTCAACGTTATTTAATATTGAACATGGTGCCTACGGCCGTCTGCGATGACAAATCAGTGATGAACAACCTGTTTGTGAATATGGACTGTCATTAATTAAAGGCACTTCAATTTCAGCTGTGAGAATTCCAGTGTTTCAACTGAAATAAAACAATATTTCATTTTGAAAATCAGTGAATAAAAAAATTGGCAAAATATTACTTCTTGCTCTTGTAGATCTTTCGTACCAATTGATATTGATGATATTGATAAGAATACCCGACTGATAACATAATCTGAGATCAAAATAAGTTACGTCCACTGCATTCCACTCACAAGCATAAAATAATACAGAAACTGTAGCTCATGAGACTCAGCCTAAGTCTAGAAATATATCTGATACTGTATATGACTAACCGTGTGAAATAAATGTGAAATAAACAAAATTCAACTGAGTAATGAGCAACCTATTGGCAATCATAATTTGTACTTTTACTCATTGGTAACTGTAATTGCTACTTCAGAATACAAGACCTGTATATGTATTAACTCTTGGTCGGTAAACTCCTCGCTTAACGACCAGGATTCGGTTCCAACAATCTGGAAAATATCTTCAGATACTATTTTAATGTTACCCGACAGGTGATAGAGTCAATGAAAAGTTACAAAATATCAGTTTGAAATGAATCTGAATTTTATTATTATTATCGAGCGAGCGGTCGTTAAACGAGTGAGGATCGCCTCTATGGAACGGGATTAACAGTAACTAAGAAGCATATTGTAACGTCGCGAAATGTTAGATCAGGTTAGATATTGTATTGTGCGACCTGGTTAGACGGCTTCCGCTTATTCGTTAAGGAACATGGTGAATGATTCACGTTTCAATTCGTTACTGTAATGCAATTCAGCGCAAACATAGATCATGCAGGTTACAAGGGACACTGTAAATATATGTTTTTTATAACTTTCCAGAATTTGTATGTGTTAACTAGCAGATTAACATGAAAGTAGTATATAAAACTTGGATCTTTCATACAAGATTAACATGATTGAATTAGTACACTACTGTATGCGTTAACCAGCAGCTTAGCATGCATGTAGTTTTTGAAACTTGAATCTTTCATACAAGTTGTGATAGTATTGAAGATGAATGTATGCCTGTATCGCCGATGTATTGAAAACTTCATGCTCTACGTATTGAACCACTAGTTTTCGGGCGTTTTCCACGCTTCAGGGTGCGAGTTATAAGCTGGAATATATAGTATGGTTTATTTGTTACAGTAAGATTTTACAGTTTATTTGTTACAGTAAGATTTTACAGTTTATTTGTTACAGTAAGATTTTACAGTTTATATGTTACAGTGAGATTTTGAAATGAGTGATTTTGTGAAATATATAAATGGTATTCCATGTAATTCCTAAAATTTTTAACTCAACCCCCAGGGTTAAGAGTTGAGTCAGAGTCTTTTACTAAGATTGTAGTGATTTTCTTTGTGACGTTGGACAATGATTTTTCGACCAGTTGTTTTCCTTCACTGATCTAAAGCATTCATTATCTATATTAAAAATCGACGTATCGCAGTGTTCGATCAAGCTCTGATTGTGAATCTTATTTCTAAAGTGCTCTTGATCAGTATCTGGCGGATGTAAATATGAGTCTCAGCACATATACGTCATTCGCGTCATGAACATCGCATATAACTGATAACTGAGAGGGAATTCTTTATCAGTTAGGTAACAATTACGAGTAGGGCAGCTAGCACGATCTAGTTTTGGCGGGAACCTGAGAAAAAGAATGACATTTTTTTCCAGCAGTTTTACCTGGACATCCAATCTATTAGGCTGAATGCCTTGATCATAAAGCTGATTGGTTGATTTGAATTTTGTAATGAAAGTGGGAGAACACCGTGTATCGTTCAGTTCTAGATCATGGGAATGAATCGAAGTAAATATCATGTCATTTCCTATACACATGTAATAACGAATATAATATATCGCACAGCGCTGTTTAGATCCTTTCTAACACTGACTATGTAGCAATAAGCACTGGTTATCTTAGTAGTAGAAACTATTTAACTGCAACTGGGTTTTGACCATTGTTTTTGGCTTTCTATATTAAACTACTAAATTCACGAGGAAGTCTAATCAGTTATACATATGTGGAGGAAATGTGCAGGCGAATAAAGAGGCAAGAAATAATAATCACTCATCATCTAACAGAGAGCATATTCATTTACCAATATTATACACTATTTTAATAGGGATTTTGTCAGCACTATTAATTTAGTTCAAGCTGACCGGAATTTCAAGCTAACCGGACGTCGAAGTAACGAGTTTTAACTGTATTCAGGGCATTGTGTTATTTTCACCCTAAAATCTTAAATTATGCATATTTACTGTTTAAGTTGATGGAAAAGGGTTCGGATTAGGGTCTGGGAACGGATTAATTGACTTGCGATTATTTCTAATGGAGATAATTGATTCGAACTTCGAACAATTCTCGGGGTCAGTTCCTCGTGGAACGGATTAAGTACGAAGTATGAGGCAACACTGTATACAGTGTTGAGTTCCCGTTTTACTAGAATATATTTTAACAACGTTGCATCAGAATATAAAATACCTTATTCACCACACACACACATATGTGTCATCAATATTTCCTTTCTGCCTTTCCATATTTCAAATTAGTAACTCGTGCGCTCTGCGTAATTCTATTATTTCCTCTGTTCTTTTTCCGGGGTATTGTTACGTACCTCTCATGGATTATTACGCAATTCTGCAGTAAGATTCCTTGCTTTTCAATAATCACTAACAGAACTGTTTGTTACTATACTGTGTAAGGTACATCATGAAGGCAAGGTACTTTAGTTTTCGAGATTTAGAATTCAGGTGAGGATTCAAAATAAAAGAAAATATTCACAGTTACCTAAGCCAGAACCCCGCCAAAATGAAAGAGACCCCATTATTTTTCCCCCTTTAGCACAGTTATGTGAGTTTGTTTGCGATATGCAGCAAGAGCGTTGTTTAGCATCACAGAAGCTGCGTGTTCTCGCCACTCATCCAGCAGTTCCCTCACAAGCAGTCATTAGAGCATGTGTGCAATTTTTTGCGTTCTAGAATCTAGACTACCTCATGGTTCACTGTTATTGCGGTCATTGAACATATTTTGTGACTTTTAATCATTTACCATCTGCCCTAAACATCATATGTTTTAGTTATGATATTTATATTGCCTTGTGGTAATTTATTTGTGTATTTTTGGCATGAAATTGTGGCTGAATTATAATTGTAGGTTGTTGTCAGAACGCGTCCGTATTTTCTCCATTGAAATAAGTGTTGTACTAACTTTGTGGGATAAGATCTTCAAGCCTAGTTTTATCTCAGAACGCATCTCCCGCATATAACGAGAATATAAGAATGACGTGTAAATCAGTATCGAGACATTTGAAACGACGGGGGAACCCACCGCAGATGTTGCTATTCTATTCAAAGCTTGTTCGCTCATAGTATAAGCTTAGAAACAATTGTTAGGATTATAATATCGGCGTTTGTTGATTCACAATGACAGTTCAGTAGCGATTATGAGACTTGAATGGTTTCATTGTAATACTCGTGCAGCTCACCACTAGTAATACCGACTCGATACTGTTAAAATGTCTCACAACCACACGACGTCACACTATTTCTCATAATATTGTGACGCAAAGTTTTTTTTTTTTTTTTAAGTTCTCATTTTCCCGGACTGTTCCAACTGAATTAAAATCAATATACATTCATTGGTATAAATTTCTATATCTATATGGTTGAATCGTTTCCTTCGCTGAAGCTTATATCATTCTCGTGATTATGCTCTCTGAGCAAGGCTGGATTTACCAATAAGCCACGTGTGCAATTGGCCTAAGGCTCATCTGAGGGCCAACCAAAACTAGTTTGTTGTGATGATGTGTTGAAATTCTTATTATCTCACATTATAATATTTTGTGATATTTGATGGTATTTGGACATTGCAGTAATATTAGTTTTAATGCTTATTTTAAATTGGAATTGTTGTACAAACAACCACAGTACTGTATCCAAAGGTCCAAGCTTAACATATTTATACATAAAAATTGTCTAAATCAATCCTTGATTTCTTATATAATAACTTGATATTGATATTTCAGGTGAACACAGGTTATTTATTCTCTCATTCTGACATCATAAAACTGTAAACTTCTTATGACATCACAAAACTACTAACATCCCATGACATCACAAACTTTCTTATAAAGATACAGTGTGAACAACTGAACATGCATCATGCACAGGTATGTAGGTTTTTTCCCATCAGTGACCTTTGTTTCGTGAACTTCTAACCCTGACCTTTTGATCTTTGACAGCATGGGCTCTGAGAATGAAAGACAAGGGATATTTGAGAAGTTTTCAACTGAGAAGATAAACGCATTCTATTACTTCAAGGTATGAACAATTAATTCTGATTTTTCATTTAAGATAGTGTATACAGGTTTAACTGTTGTCTGGGACATGTGGTGCAATATCTTAGTTTTGGAAGCTTGGTGCCTATACTATAGCTTGTGCCTCAGATATGGAGTATGAATTATATATCTACGAAGTTAGTGTCAGTGGTGCCCAAGGTACTTTCTATTTTTAAGGTTAATTGACACATGACACACCTTAGGTTTGAATGATTTATTCCCAGGGCATGTCATATGGAGTATGAGTTATTAATATATTATTTTTATATTAATTATATTCACTTTGTCTCATAGATCGATGTATCTCAAGACATGAAAGGAAATATAGATTCGTGCGAAGTAACGAAGCATAAGTTTGATGATGATGTGACAATTCTATCTGATGTCAAAAGCAATGATGTCATCAGCGACGTCCAGGTTTCTCCTTATCGTCTCCGTAGACGTCAGATGAAGAAAATGAGAGATGATGAGTAAGCTCTTCCTAAAAAATTTTCTCTTTAAAAGATTCTTTTTTTTTAAACTTAGCAAAATCTTAGTAATGTCGGTATAGCATAGGCATAGTCTCCCGCGATAGGTGAAAATCCGCGAAGTAAAAACCACATATTTATTTAATTATTTTAATATATTTAAACGTATTTAAAACCATTATAAATCATTCACACACTTTTATTTACCTTATTAACCTTTCCCACGGGCATTTGACCGGTTATTTAATTTTTTTAAACTTTTACTCCTCAAACATACTAGTACTGTATGGCACGGCATTTATCATGAAATAAAATACATACAATATTACATCAAAATACATACAATACAATATTATAT
>QRAM01000179.1:43894-120931 GCA_013436055.1 Halocynthia roretzi | reverse complement strand
CGATAAGTGAACCGCGATATAGCGAGGGATGACTATATATCGACTTTGCCTCTTAGTCGCATAGAATAAAATCCGTTTACTAAATATTTTTTCCAATCCCTAATCCACAGTTATTCAGTGAAGTATTTGTTTGGTATATTATTGATTAATGTCTTACCTGCTTTTCCCGCTTTGCTCTGATTGGATGGGCAGAATTTCAATGAATCATATGTTTACATTTCCTGTTCCACGCTATACCATTCACAACATAATGCAGAGTGATCTAATCTATGTATTATAACTGTAAACACATGCATACATGAATGGAAAGCACAGGAGTTTCTTGTAGTCCTTTCACTTCTTTGTATTGCAATATGCTGATTGTGGAAACATTGTGGCTTAACCACTGTTTATGTATAATATAAAAGTATGTACGTCAAGCTGGAGTGTAAGATGAGGTGAAATAAATAAGTATTTCAATGGAAAAGCTCATGAGCGTGAATATTTAGTGTAGACGTAAGAGAACTGTATAGTATCATATTGTACAGTGGTTCTTAACAGGGGTTCGATGAGTCAGTCTCAGGGGTTTGGCAGAGGTCAAGAATTCTAAGACTATTTTCAACATACCATTTATGGCGAAAAAAAATCATTCATTAACGAGCATTTCATTTTTCATTTTTCATATTTCATTCTTCCAATAACGAAGGAGCTTGAAGGGTTCGGTACCTCCATTTGGGTTAAGAACCACTGATATAGTATATACTTATGTGTATTTACTGCTTAAGTTTATTAAAATGGGGTCCGGATTAGTTTCTGGGAACGGATTAATTCGCTTTCCATTATTTCTAACTGATTTGGACTTAGAATAATTCAGAGGTTGGACGGCCTCATTGCACGGATTAAGTACGAGGTACTACTGTACAAGTTATGACAAAAGACCTATAAATATATATTGCATTATACATAGATATAGAAATACTATTACGCCACTAATTCCTGAGATCAAGTATCTTCGGGAAGCTTTCTTTCTCCTTTCTGATTGCTTTTACAGTTTTATTCAGTCAGTTATTTAACTCTCCAAGAAATTGTGCTATTTAGATTTCTGAAAGAGCTTTCCTAAGAATTTCTGTAATTTTCTAAATATAATCTAATCTTTCTGAATCTAAATAATCTTAATCTAATCTCGTCTTCTTACTCATCCTAGAATTGACACAACGCTTTGCGAGAGCAGCAACGAAGAGTCAAATAACGAGGAGATTCTCTCATCAGAAGACGAGATGTACGATGTGATCGCTGACAACTGGACGTACGTGAGATGCGGGAGAAGAAAACCGAAAATTTCGTCCGATTCCAAGTCGAAAACTTCTTCCTCTGAGACTGAAAAAAGTCCGAAAAAAGGAAAGTTGAAAATTAAACTGAAAAATGAAAAACTGGACAAAAAGAAACTAAAAAACATTAAGAAAGAGGAAGCGATTATTAAAAAAGAAGTCCCGAAAGTTCCAGAGCCACAAATCAAAGTCGAAAAGTCACAATTTTCATCCATAAAATCATCCTGCATCTCCACGCTCATTTCTCCGACTAAGAAGATTTTCCGTCGCTGTGGTTACAATTCAACGCCGGCAAAAGTTGAAGAAATTCCAACGTTAAGGATACGCAGGCGGTTCCTGAAGAAAACTCCGAAGGTTAAAAGGTCAAAGAAAACCATAAACCAAGAAGAAGAAGTCCAGAGTGTAAGACTGGTTCCGTCGAATAAAATAAAAATATTCAAATCGGTCAAAGTCGAGATAAAGAAAATCAACGAAGTAATATCGCCGACGGTAACGAGTCTTGTCACGAAGGAAGATGATGAGGAAATAGCAGAGAAAAAAAATACAGCAAAAATATTGAATGATGGTAAGTAGATTTCATTTGGTTGTTGATAAAGGTCAAAGGTTAGGTTCAATCATAGTTAGGTTCAGTTAAATAGTACATGTTTCTAAAAAAAATGCTAAGCCGCGAAATAGATTGCAAATATGTGATGGGGGCAACTCGAGGTTTTGTTTGTCGAATATTGTTAACTCAGCAAAATCTCACTAAGTTTAGTATAGCATAGGCTTAGAGGAGGCAAGCCCAAGAAAATATTAGTAAAAAGGGGCGCTGGAAAAGAAGGTCAAGAACCACTGTTTATAGTGTTGCGATAATTTCATAAATATTTTTGCTTTTTCAGACAGCAGTTCTTCAGTCACCACATCTGAAAGTTTGGCAGATGACATTGCAGAAGTCCTCTCTGATAACGGATGCGGCGGCGCTGAGAAAGAAGCAAATGAAAACACGGCAGGAGGAAAGAAAAAGAAGAAAAAGAGGAAAAAAGGTGAGGAGATAATGAGTAGCTGGGTAATATCGAGCACGAGCAACACAAGTTATTAAGATAACTTAGCGACAGCAGACAGTGGCCAGAATAGCCTTTCAATGAGATAAGAGGTCTGAACTGTAGTCTGTACTTTACAGTTGGAAAATCCCCAATAGTATTCCCCCAGTAGATAGTATGCTTAATAAAAAAATAGCTTAATATAATCACCAGACGTAACATACAGCAAACATTGGTCATGGATAACATTCATTGCCACGAGTTAAATAAACATTTGTCATGTCTATACAGCACACATATTCAGCATGTGGTTGATGGCTAGTAGGTTAGTAGGGAGCGCAATTCAATACCTGCATTTGATCACACTGACTTGAGTTCTGATTCAGTGTTATACGAGGAGGAGTCAAAAATTACGGAATCGTTCGATACCTGATCACGATAAGCTGATCTAGGTTGGGCAGAGCCATTACTAATCTGCAAAGAGTATGTTAAGTCACAGTGAATTTCAGCCCCTGACACACCTTCTGACCAGAAAAATCGAATTACTACGCATTGTTCTGTGCATTCTGCTGGGACGGCCATTTTTATTGACTGAAAACAACACTTGTAAAAAATAGTACAAACAAATAGATCAGCTTATCATGATCACGTATCACACAAATCCGTGAGAAATTCGCCTAACTTTAATACAAGAGTGCGCTGTGGCATAAAGTGCGGATTTTTTTTGACTCACCCTCGTACATGGGTATAGAGCTTTTTCAACTATCTGGATGTCATAGTTGGGGGGCGTATTATACATGGGTATAGAGCTTTTTCAACTATCTGGATGTCATAGTTGGGGGGCGTATTATACATGGGTATAGAGCTTTTTCAACTATCTGGATGTCATAGTTGGGGGGCGTATTATACATGGGTATAGAGCTTTTTCAACTATCTGGATGTCATAGTTGGGGGGCGTATTATACATGGGTATAGAGCTTTTTCAACTATCTGGATGTCATAGTTGGGGGGCGTATTATACATGGGTATAGAGCTTTTTCAACTATCTGGATGTCATAGTTGGGGGGCGTATTATACATGGGTATAGAGCTTTTTCAACTATCTGGATGTCATAGTTGGGGGGCGTATTATACATGGGTATAGAGCTTTTTCAACTATCTGGATGTCATAGTTGGGGGGCGTATTATACATGGGTATAGAGCTTTTTCAACTATCTGGATGTCATAGTTGGGGGGCGTATTATACATGGGTATAGAGCTTTTTCAACTATCTGGATGTCATAGTTGGGGGGCGTATTATACATGGGTATAGAGCTTTTTCAACTATCTGGATGTCATAGTTGGGGGGCGTATTATACATGGGTATAGAGCTTTTTCAACTATCTGGATGTCATAGTTGGGGGGCGTATTATACATGGGTATAGAGCTTTTTCAACTATCTGGATGTCATAGTTGGGGGGCGTATTATACATGGGTATAGAGCTTTTTCAACTATCTGGATGTCATAGTTGGGGGGCGTATTATACATGGGTATAGAGCTTTTTCAACTATCTGGATGTCATAGTTGGGGGGCGTATTATACATGGGTATAGAGCTTTTTCAACTATCTGGATGTCATAGTTGGGGTGCGTATTATACACGGGTATAGAGCTTTTTCAGCTATCTGGATGTCATAGTTGGGGTGTGTATTATACATGGGTATAGAGCTTTTCCAGCTATCTGGATGTCATAGTTGGGGTGTGTATTATACATGGGTATAGAGCTTTTTCAACTATCTGGATGTCATGTTTAATAGAATACGTTTCACTCAGCATGTTCTATTTTAGACACGTCATAAAAGATTTATCACAAAATATAACCACGTACCCTTAACTTTGTGTGATTGTTATCAACCAGCAATTCATATTTTTTACGACTATTCTCTCATATTTCAATACATTTCCGTTATATTGAAATTGCGAAATTGAATTGTGATTGTTACAATAGATCTCGATGCAAGATATAGTTAATGATTGTTAATTCGAGATTCCTTTGAATCAGTGCTCGGTTTCCTTCGATTCATTGCAATTGAATAAAACAAAGGGTACAATTTTTACAAGATTCAGTTACACATGCTGCAGTATTATGGCAGAGAAGTTAATTGTTCCTGAGAGTAGTATGGTTGGTTTCTATGTGCGATGAAGTTGGCTGATATAAGACTATTAAAATCTTTATCAGACTTAGGTATATTCGTCCTGTGTTAACGAGAGTATTTTAGTAATGTTGAATCTCATGCCAGTCAAGCAGTCAAGCAGTAATTGTGCTAGAAGTATATGAAGATATAACTTCACTGCTGATGTGTAGATATATGGTAGAAATGTGCTTCTGTGCTGTTCTGACAGTCTACTGACTATTAAGTTGTGTCGATATTTGGCAAAGATATGCTGTTGTACTAAGGACTGTATCTGTAATGCAATGTAGCAATGCAATGTAGCCTTCATACTTTATTTTTGAAGTATCTACTTTAATTGTTGAATATTCAGAGCAGTCATGTAACATTATATCCTGCATGAATGATAAGGAAAGGTAGAGACCAACATCGCATAGTTCAGGCAAGTTTCCTTTCATGAAGGTCATGAGTGAGAAAAAGTGCAAGGAATCCTATGTTAGATGTAATATCTTTAAAAAGGTTAGCTGCTTCTGATTTACTGTAGAAAATATAAAAGTCTACACCAGAGGTGTGCAACATGTGGTTATATGAATAGGGAAATGTGAAATTCGAGTGCGGCATTCAGTCTAATCCGGTTAAGCGTATTTAGCTCGGGAGTGCTACAAGGTTGCACACCTCTGGTCAAGCTAAGAAACTAGTGGCCACTCTTTCTTATGTGAACGCCTAGTTATCATCATAGGAAATATTTTATGTTCAACCTACGTCATTTTCTCCCACCTTACGTCATTCAAAGTAATTTAAATAATCATTCTTTACAAATTAAGACTGAAATGTCTAAAAATATTCCTTAAATTCTTTAATAAGTTGACATCAGTTATATTCTTCCTGATGCTACGTATTTGATGTCATATTTATATTGCGTTATGTCACGGCTTATGCCTTGCTTCGTGGCTTCTAGAACCCGTTAATGATGTAGTGCAGACCTGGGAATAGCACCGCCCTCAGGCCACATACGGCCCCTTGGCTGACGTTGTCCGGCCCCCGTAAGGTTAAATGGGAATGAGCCAGTCACAAATAGCAAAAAAGTTCTTATTTTGCGTGGCATTGTTTTTTTAAAAATGTGATTGAATAAATAACATTTCTTGTAAGGCAATCTCACTTTTTCATTGTTTAATAGTCATAACATTTACTCTTACCAGTCACAGCTTATCAAAAAAATTTACAGCTATTTACAAAGTAATGAAATTAATGTTATACAGAAATGAGTTCAGGCTATTGGCCCGGCCCTCTACAATATTTTTGTTTCTCATGGGGCTCCCTGGGAAAAATAATTGCCCACCTCTGATGAAGTGCAATACTACACAGATAATATACAGCAACACAATAACTAGAGGGACATCTTCAGTCTATGCTGTTTGTCGTCATATTTAAGGCAGTATGTTGCAGCTTCTGGAAATATTAATGACAGTTAGGCTAAGCCATACTGAGTATAATTTCATATTCATAAAGAATAATAAATGCAAGCAGATGTTATATTGTAAGTACGTTTTCTGTGATTCTGTATTTGGATTGAACCTCATTTCAATGCAAAGCAGCCTATGCATTTGTAGATTTTTCAGTCGTAAGAAAACTATTGTGAGAAGGGAGCCATCTGCTATTACAATCGACAAAGGCAAAGTGTAACATGAGTTAAGAAAAAAGAGTGAGAGAATCAAAGAGAAAAAGAGTAAATTGAGCTGTATAGAAATGTTAGTAGGGATAGAGAAGATTAAAAAATTTCGACACAAGTGATAATCTTTTATATATTCGTGATTGAATAGATTGTGAAGAATCAACTACAATAATTATAATGTCACTAATATCACAGCTATATTACAATGTCTTAGTTCTTGATACAATTTATACCAGTATGAAATAAGTATAATAACTCTTGCGGAATCGAGTTTCTATTTTACCAGCTAAGTGATTTGTCCTGGTGAGGATTTATCTTTATAGCTCTCATATGTAAATATCTAGACACAGCCAGCCCTCATTAAAGCGGACTAATAAAACGGATGGGTGTCTGTTTCAGCCGATTGCCCGAGTTAACCGATGGAAGGGGAATAATGGTATGTGAACGATATTTGAAATATATATACTCTGAACTACATACCAGTAACAAAATGACAGAAAATACTTCAAATATCTTAGAACTAAATGAAACATATAAATATATATTTTATAAAATCATGTAACATTACATTATTTATAAAATAAAATAGTTAATACCATGAACGTAGACATTAACTCTTTAACCTCAGATTCAGTCCAATTTATCCCATATCCAGCTTAACGGAGTCCTCAACGGCTCAGGGTTAACAGTAAAATATAGTTTATCAAACTATGTACTAGAACGCAATTTGAGAAATAGTTATCAATCTTCCTAAGAAACCGTTGTCTATTCCTGTAATATAGAATTACAAATCCTCGTTTTATTTTTTTATTGCCGGAAAGCATAGATTTTTCAGTATCAAATTACTTTTCCTCTTCTTGTAAGACAGGCGTATCATAAATTTGTTTAATTAAGCTTACCCGCTTCATTACATGGTTATCAGACGGTCTAGGAAGCTATATAAATCATTTATGTACGTGCTGTTTTGATACAGTTGTAGGCAGTTGGTTTGAAGCAACGGTGTCTGCTTATCTGATCAAGTTTCAACTAATTAATATACCAGCTTTAAGCCTGAGCGTTATTATAAGGGATTGATGGGAATTGTTGGATGAGAACCGATATGGCTGTGTAGGCATCACCTGTGTATTTATTCTTATTGTATTGGATTCACGACCAATTCCAGTTACGAACAACCTCTTGAAACGTAACCTGTTCGTATGTTGAGGACTTTATATGGATGAACATTTGCTACTCTTACCATACGATACTGTACTGATTTGTCTTTTTATATTTACCATAGAATCTTGTTACCTTGAAGTTGCAAATGCTCAAAATGCTTAGGCCCAGAGCTAAATTATTAAATAATATTTTCTGATATAATGTTTGAAGAATCTGATGCATTGAATTCATAGAGTTGGAAATCCCTGAACCAATGTTTATACGATTATTATTACACCTGATTATCCTGGCTTGAGGCAATGAGATATCAAATCTCGCTTATCCTAACTTTAATCAAGTTTTTATTGTTTTACTTGTTCGACTTGCGGTAAAATTTGTCACTTACGAAAGGTTATTGATACTATATCTGCATATATCTCGAATTGCATTCTTGCTTATGTAGTTTAATTCAATGGTAGGATTTTGCGTTATGACAGCTCTGTGTGAGGATCCCTGGTATCACTGCAAGCTGCAAAACACATGTTGTTCATTCTTTTTGTCATATGCAGGAGCTCTGAATATGACAATGTGTCATTTCCTTTTGTGTTATACCATGTATATTGCAGTCTTCATTAGCTGTGTCATAGGTATCTGCAATTTTAGATGGGTTTAGTGCTCAAGTGCTCTACCCATCTCTACCTTAGCCAGTGGCATACCTATGGTATGACAGGTGTGGCATGTGCCTAGAGAGCCAGTTGAAAGGGTACAACTACTATTAATTTGTCTGTTAAAATAAGACTCAGATTGTGAAAAATTGCACTAGTGAAAGCATAAAAGGTACAGTTGTAATTTTGATATAGTTCCATAATTTGTTGATTAAAAAATCACCTTGGTTGACTTGAGCTATTGTCTTGGTTTGTGTATGACATACTAGATAGAAGTCACCCCAGTATTTTCCAATGTTCCCTTTCAGCAACCTGAACACTATCTAGAAAGGAGTTTGAAATATTTTAAAATCTAAAGAGATGCTAAATGCATTGACCTTACAATTCAACTACCTGCAATCAATTTTTATACAGTGTTGAATCATTCTATGTTTACTATTGCAAAGTGATATTATTTCTAGTCTCGGCGAAAGTTTATTTTCCGGCGTAGCCTAAAATCACAATCTCTGTTTTGATATGAAGAATAACAAACAATCACGGATTTATATACGAGAGAGCTTGCAGAGAAATTGTATTCTAAGTTAAATTGCATAAGTTAGTGATAGTTTGCAGTGAGGTGTCGATTAAACTTCTAGAGCTTTGTATGATATGTAGATATCATCGATTAGATAGAAACTCCTCACCACAATGAACAGGATGAAAAGTTACAAAGTATCAGTTTTTATATGAATTAGAAATATTTGAATTATAATGAAAGGTCTAATGGAAAAACTATCTAATGGTTGTAAGTAAGTTGGCAACAGTCTTGAGTGCGAACAATAGTTAAACAAGATGAGGATTTTACATCAAGTGAGAAGTACTTGTATATACAGTGGACGCTGCTTATTGTGATCGCTTTGTGATAGTCTCTTTAGTCTTGTTGGTTGTTGGACAGAATTTGATCATTGAGTGAGTTGAGAAGTGAGGAATTGGTTTACTGACCGATTTGCTTTAAAATCTGGTTGTTGTAACGGAACCTGGTCGGTAAGTATCAGGTTTCCGTAGTACGTATATAGTTGTAGTGTACTATACAGAGTCCTACCTACTATGGTTTGATCAGTTGCTTTGTGGGATTGTAATTTGATATAGATATTTTCCAGGTTGTTAGAATAGGTACCTAGTCAGTAAGTGAGAAGTTTCTGTAGTACTGTATGTATAATATAATATTAGTATATAGAATAGTAGCAAATACTAAGACCTACCCAGCTTCACTATGATTTGAACAGTTGCTTTGTGGATGTGTATTTCATATATCTTGGTTTCATTCAAATTTTCAATTTATTTTTTTACTTTTTTGCCGAATATTTCAACATTGAAATCGTCTTGTTTTTAGATCGCCGTCAAAGTAATTGTTTAGATGATCACCTTGATGCAGAACATACGAATGCTCGTCTTGCGATGGAATTACCACGACATAATTGGCTCGTCAACAGTTTGATCAAAGAGAATAAAATAAAAGTAAGAAAACTTATAAAATCAATTCAATAATCCATTCCACTAACAATAAGCTCGATAAACCTTCTAATACTAACATGTCATGTTACGTTAAAGCTAATCAAGGGCGGATTATACCCAATATTATGAAAATAATTTAACATACTGTAAGTCCTCTAGATACGAACACTCGTATTACGAACTTTTGCCAATACGAACACCGCCGCGAACATTAAGATTTTTGAATTTTTCATGCAGTTCCATCATTTGTCAATTAAAAGACTTGGTGTCTTGGTAAAGTTAGATAATTATGAATTAATGAGTTCAGTATC
Source organism: Halocynthia roretzi (assembly GCA_013436055.1). NCBI lineage: Eukaryota > Metazoa > Chordata > Ascidiacea > Stolidobranchia > Pyuridae > Halocynthia > Halocynthia roretzi. Next base: position 111,178 of record QRAM01000179.1, on the reverse strand, counting down.
CAGAGGGAATTCTCACAGTAATAATTCATTCTCTTGTTCACAGGCTGAAGATGAAAATGTTATGAATTCGACAAGCGAAACAGAAAACACACAGAAAAATACTAAAAACAGTGAAGGCGAGAATAAGGATCAGCCGGAAATTCAGTCAGAGGTCGTAGGTCAAGAAACCACCGTGCAAAACGCCCCTCCGGATGAAGTTCAGCAAATATCTCCGGAATCCATAGAGCAAATAGCAAAGGAAGAAGAGAGCAAAGAAGAGGTCGTTCAAAGTTCAGAGGTCAACCAGGAAAAGAAACAAGGTTCACAAGTCAACCAGGACAACCAGCAAAAGGAACAAGGTTCACAGGTTAAACAAGACGAAGCGAAAAGGTCAGAGGTCAACCAGGAAAAGGAACAAGGTTCACAGGCCAACCAGGAAGGGGAGAAAAGGTCAGAGGTCAACCAGGAAAAGGAACAAGGTTCACAGGTCAACCAGGACGAAGAGAAAAGGTCAGAGGTCAACCAGGAAGGAGGGGGAAAGGGAAAGGACATTCAGGAAGTGGAAAAAAATTCTCTCGATCAAGAAGTTCAAAGGTCGGCAGTTCCGACATCTATCGACTCTGATTCTAGGTTTAAAAGTCAGAGCAACATCAAGGGTACATACATGGTTGGAATCGTGAAACCATTCCAACATCTGACCGTCCATCAACCAGCAATGAAATCTGACATGGCCTCTGACAACGGTAGTCAAGATGACGGTTGCTGCCATACTGTTACTCTCGGCAACAACGAGGACGAATCAGTAATCAGTCCCCCTACTCTGTGCATTGTAGATGATGATATAGATGAAAGTCACCAGGAGGAGAGGGATTCTTCAATGGTAAATATAGCTTTTATATTATATTTATATTTATTTTATTTATATATTTTATTTATATATATTTTTATGTTTCCCCCTTTTTTAAACTGCCCTGATGACTTAATCTTCTCTAATATGCTTATTCACAATTTCAGCAGGATGAAGACCTTGTCAAGGATCATCCACAGCAGGAGGAGACAGAAAATCTGGAGGACAACGATGAATCAGAACTTAAGATCTCGAACTGCTTCTCACTTGCCCTTGACCTGAGTAAAAAGATGGAGGTCAAGGTCGAAATGGTCCCTGAAATTCAGGATCAACCTCTTGACCTCTCGGTTGCATCCAAGTACAAGAAAACGACAACCCACATTCTTGATCTCTCTGTGAAAACATTTGTTACCCCTAAATCATCACCTGCTCATAATTCAAAGACTCCAGATCAAAGTTCAACATCCACGGTTCAAAGTTCAAGTGAGAAGGATGATTCTGACATCATAATCATCGATGATACTGACGAAACGGAAGACAATTTCAACCACACGGATCAGTTCAATCAGAAACGTCGTTACGACAATACAACAGAGACTCGTGAGAACGATCAGCAGTCAGATTCGAAACTCCAGCGTTATTTTTCAGCACCAGAGAGCACGACATTGGTTCGTCATCAGGAGAAAGCCAGAAACTCTTCACTTGATCTTCCGACTGTGAATCAAAAAATAGAGGAGAAGATATTGTACGACAAAATGCAGGTGAGAAACTACTTACCGTACTTTACAGACAAGAGCGAGCTTTATAGATTATTCTGATTGTGGGGCAATCTCGAGTGAAAGTCGATCTCGAGTAAAAGTCGATCTCGAGTGAAAGTCGATCTCGAGTGAAAGTCGATCTCGAGTAAAAGTCGATCTCGAGTGAAAGTCGATCTTGAGTAAAAGTCGATCTCGAGTAAAAGTCGATCTCGAGTATGAAATGAAGTCAAGTTAGAGACAAAAATCCAATTAAATAAGTATTTTGTCTTTTCTTTGATAACTGAGTTGACTTGATGAGACCATTAACGAATTAATATACTAGAAATTCATTATTAACTTTCACTATTCTTTACTCAGATACCGGCTCAACAAAACCCCTCTCTTAAAAGACGGAGCGTCAACGAAATGAAAATATCTAGGGGTTATATACAAGGTCAACCCATGTACCAGACCCCTAAATTTCCCCGGCTCCCCGACAATCTTCCCCCTGTTCCACCAAGTCGAAAAATAATTGAGGATTCAAGGCAGCTACTGGGAATGTATAAGCCAAATTCAGCCCCCCGTTTGGGACCCAGTTCACCCCGATTAGTGTCGTCTTATTTGACGCAAAGTCGAACAGTACCTGCCGCAGCAGTCTCTCAGACTAATAGACCCGTTTATTCGATGTATAAAGGGGGTGTACCCAGACTAAATTCAATTCCCAGGGTTCCAGCTCTACAAAGGAATCAACTTGATATAAATAACAATAATGCGATAACCCGCGCCCCTTTTCAACCTCCACAGATGTACCCCACAATCATAGGCGGGCCCCGACTTTCCAGGCCAGTTCGTGGTCAAGCGATTCCAAGAAATACATTTCCTGGGGGTCAAACGAGGTCCCGGTGGATCAACAGGAGTTACAGACAACAAATGATAGCTAGAGAGCGCCAGAGAGCTCCTGGTGAAAATCCTTCGATGTATCGAATGCAACAAAATGTGAAAATGTTACCACGGCAGTCTCCATCGACAACCAATCACATGGTAACCAATCAGTATCAAGTATTGACGCAAGCTCCGTCTCCTAATCCCTTCGGCCAACCGAGATATCGAAATGGTGGGCTCTCGATCAACAGAAATGGGGTGGAATCCATCATGACTAGACCCCACCACATGCCAAGTAATCCGGGCGTTATGAAAGAACCGATCGTTATCGATGATGACCCTCAACCCGTGGTACAAAGCGTCAATTCAATGAACTCTATAAATCGTCATAGTTACAGCTTTCACCCGCCCCTTTCGAAGAACAAGGGTCCATCGCCGAATTATGTTCAATCGTACAGGATGCAATCTCCAGGTCCAAGGTCATACCAACCAAGACAGCAGTGGCGTCAATTTCCTTCACCACAATATCAACGTGTTAACAAACCCGGTAAGAGGAACAGTTTACTAATCCTTATGATTGTTGATACAGGTCATAGGTCATCATTAAATAAAAATATCAAAAATGAGATATTGTTATCAATCCCGAAACATATTTATATCAGTCAGTTATTGTTATCAAAAAGAGACTTACCATCATTACCTTTATAGAAATGCCCTAACACCATTGTAAATTGCATTCAGCACAACATAACATCTAGAATGTAGCCTAAATGACTTGAACAAAATAATCTCTCCATTATTTTAGCTGCTCCCTTCTCTAAGTGTTTCCTCGCTATGAGGCTGAAACAGTTGAAAATATATGTTTACTAAGTTTTGTATTGCTCATCCTCGGCCACCTGAAAGTGCTCAGTTTTGTGGATATAATCAGTGACAATTCATTATTCATATTTTTACATTTTTTTCTCAGAAACTATGCCAAATCCTTCAAAATCTGAAGCATTTGAAATATGTGTCGTTTGTCATGGAAAAGCTTTGTTCCTCTGTTCTGGATGTAAAGATTCGTGGTATTGCAGCAAAGACTGCCAGGTACCTTCAATTTCTATCCAATCATAATATAGCAGTGGTTCTTAACATGGGCGCTGAAAACTCTTGAGAGAGCAAACAGATATAAATATCCTCATCTTTTGCAAGAAATAAAATTACTGCCGTTGGCTTATCAATCTCTATACTTAGGTCGAGAAATAATTCAGCATAGTAAAAAAAACTTGCCAACCAATCCTTGAAGTAATTACAGATATGTGATAAGGGAGACTCGAGGTTCTGTTTGTCAAATCCCCCCCCCGATATTTTTAACTTAGCAAAATCTCACTGAGGTCAGTATAGCATAGGCATAGGGGGCGCTAGCTTGAGCAAGTCAATGTCAACACTTATCTGGGCATATGAAATAAATATTGTTTTATTTAAGCTGAAAGATTGGAATTCTCACAGCAAGAAATGCGGCTGAAATTGGAAGAAGATGTCTGTGATGATGAAGATGTTTAGGCGGAATTCCAAGGAAGAAGAAGAAGAGGTTGAATGTACTGTTGACTGGAGGAGGAATCTTGAAAGTATCCTGTATATAAGGGGTCCCCAAACTAGTTGATATTGACTCTCAAAGGGTCCATTGGAAAATTTGAGGTTTATTGCCAGGCCATAGGTCATAGGTCATAGGCCATAGGTCTGACAAATGGAGCTAGCTTAAAATTTAATGATTTTTCAAACTGTGTCAAAAAATATTGAAGATGATAAAAAAATATCTGGAACGTCAAAAATACATTTTCAGGGGCCAACCCAAGGGGGTCAATGGTGCCAAATGTTTGGGGACTCTTCGACTGTATATAGTGCAGAGCTTTGTAAAGAAACACTCCTTTAGGAAGCCTTACTGACAGTGCCGGTCTTGGGCTTGTGTTAACTGTGGAGAAAGTATTAAAAATAGCTAGAAAGGAAGTGTTTAACTTCACTTATTGTATTCATACTGACTAGCAAAATAAATTTGACTTGTGTAATGGTGGTACAGTCGAGGAAAGATTAAGACCCTCAGATGCCCTAAGCACTAAAAATTTTGGTGCACCCATACATTTGTAATTCAAAATATAAACTATAATGAACCATAAATTAAAATTGCAGGATAAACATGATGACACAGTAGAGAATGCTTTATGAATAGAACTTATTCATTTTGTTCATTAAATTTTTGAATGGTTATTAATTTAATTAATCTAATAATTTAGATGGTAAATTTGGCTATGAAATATTTCTGATGTGCCCCTCCTTTCATTGATGCCCTGAGCACGTGCTTATTTTGCTTATGGGGTTAATCCACCGCTGAGTACAGTACAGTATAGTCTGCACAAAGATCGAAACATCCTGAGACCGGCACTGCTTAATCATACTAGTAGCGGGTCAATGTAAAAAACTCCCGATTGTAATGATTTATTTGTATATATTTATATATATTGGGGCTAGATGGGGCCTATTTTTCGTTATTTTGACAGAATTGTATTGAATATTGTATTAATTCTATTTTTCTGTGATTTTTTACTTAAATTATTAATTCCCTTTTTACAAAATATGCTGTAGTGTTGCTGTAGTTCTTTTTTGTTTGTTCAAGTTCTTTTTATAAGATGTAAAATCCTAGAACAAATTGCTACAAAGTTCAAAATTACCAAGCCAGTGACACCCATGACACCCTCGACAACCATGACACCCTTGGGTTCCTGAAAATTAGTAGAACCAAAATGAAATTTAAATTGTAAAATATAGCGATACCTTGTACTTCGTACTTAATCCGTTACAGAAGGCTGTTCGAACTCTGAATTGCTCGAAGTCCAAATTAGTTATCCCCAGCAGAAACAATGGGAAGTGAAATATTCCGTTCCCAGAACCCTTAAATTCATGCTGGTTTTAACGAAGTTTTTCGATTTTAATTATTTTCGTGTTAAATTCAGTCGATCACGAACTTACTTTACACAGCGAGTACGAGGCACCTAGCATTCAAAGGCTTGAATGTATGAAGTTTGGGTCGTGCGAAGTATGAGGCACCACTGTATATAATATGCTGACATTTCCTATTTCAAAGATAACGTGTAGATTGATCCTGGTAACAAATTATTTCCATTTATAAGCCCATGGGTGTTTAATGGGTATTTATTTGTAAATAAAGTTTGCATTCCATGAATCATTTTCTAATTTCTTGTTGGGTTGCTGGCTTACTTCACCACTGTTCCCAAGTTTCAGCTAAAAAACAAATCGTGGTTCTACTTAAAGCATAAATACTTCATTAAAGACAGGGTTGCCATTTCTATTTCCAGAAACCTCATTCAGATCTTGAAATCTCTGCCCAGTATGGAATTACTTTTTCACCTCTTATCTGGCGATAATTTAATGTGCTTGATTTAATATTTGTTTGTATTGAAATGATGGAAATCAGATGGATTTCATTTTATGACTCGTTCTCGTGACATCATTTGATAAACTTCTTGCTTTGTGGAGGGGGGGGATTTTCCCTTCTCTTTGGGTTAGAATTGATAGCGACTCTAATTGAACAATTTAACAACCACTTCATTCAACGACCACTCGTACTTACGACTGTTATCGCGATTGCCAACTACAATCATAACATAATGTTTTTATTAGACCTTTACGAATTTTTTTATCCAGATAATTCATTTGATATAAAACTGATACTTTGTATCTATTCATGGACTCTATGGGTTGGGCTCATGGTGGTTGGAACGGAACCCAGTGATTAAGTCAGAAATATCTGTATGGTAATGTCAGTAGCAGATGATTATAATGTTGAGAATGTGGGTGAAAGATTTGCTCAGATTCCTGATGCAAATCGGGGCCTGAAAATGAACGAGAAAAATATTTTTAAAAGTTTTGAAGCATTTTGCTCTTTACTTTTATCAAGCTGCTGCTACTATTTGTAACTGCTAGATGAATGTTATGAGTATTAAAACAAGTCTTGTAACAAACCATATCAATCATTGTACATTTTATATTGTATTTCGTATATCATATGTGAATTTGAATTTGAAAAATCTTTTAATTTCACATCAAAACACCATATGAACTATGCTTTCCATCAGAAGTGGGAGTTTGATATTTCCTCATCCCCGGGGTAATCCCTTGGAGTATAGCGACACTTTCATTAATGCATGAGTATTGATGGCTGAATCCATTGGCTTGTATATCGTCGTATCTTGTGATATGGGAATGATATCTATTTTTGTTATATCAACACATTTTTATTGATGCCTTGTGATAATGAGTTGATGGCTGAAATAGCTTATATAGTTGTAATACTAGCATGGAACATGATAATGACTAGAGTACAAAACATGGAGATTATGGACAATTATTGATGCTTTGTGAATACGAGTTATGATGGCTGAAGCATGTATAGGACCATTTGCTCTACAATTTTTAATTACTATTATGAACAGTCCTAACACATCACCATGAGGCCTATTACATCAAGCAAAAGGGTATTTCAACTAGTAAGGGAATTACCAGTGGCATTTTTTCAGCTTCGGGACCTAAAACATTAGCTCCGGCATGATAAGTAACCCCTTATTAAACCCCAAATTACTTTGTTCCAGCATTTTTATAAAATGTTTTTTTGTATTTCAATCAATTTTCACTTGTTGTGTACAGATATTTCGCTATGCATTATTTAAATTTGTGATATGCATTATGGAATTTCAGTAAATTGTTAAGTCATACCGCACGTTATTACAAAATAAGAATGATGCTGAATTCGAAATATTTAACATATTGAGACATTTCTTCATTGGAATTTGTTTAAACTTGAGCTTTGGATTTTGTCAACAATCAGGATGTCTGCTCAATGAAGCGTTTCAACTTTACACGTGATCACAAATTATTCTACGCGAAGTGACGTAAATCTCGACCTTTGACACAAGTACTTCCGTATATCGTGTCGTTCGTTACAAAGTAATATCGGAGTGGATGAAGGCATACTACATAAAGTTACACCCGCCTAGAGAAAAAACATGTGAAATAAGATATATACGGCACAAAGAGTTTTTATAATGATAATTAAATAAATAAAAGAGCATTAAGGAGTAATATTAGGCGGCTGTATATTATTTAGTAGATAATTTACTGTAAATTGTATTTTAGCGAATGTAATCATTACGAAACCTTCCCGCAGTCACTCTGATATAACAATACGAAATTGTTGTCCGTTAAAATATGTCGGTTTTCATGTTTTTCCTTAAATTTGCGATTTATTTCGATATCTTCCGCTCATTTTCTCCTAATTATCGGTAAAATAACTCTTTTTGCTTTGTATTTTCAGATTTATTCAAATATTTGTAGAACAATTGAAGTCATAATGCAGTTTGTTGGACTCTTGATATTTTTGTCATTAATTTTTTTTTCGCTCGGGTACAAAGATACTGATTTCACTGTGATCGTTCCAGCAAAGAGAAGAGAATGTTTTTATCAACCGACAATAGGTGGAAAAACAATTGATATCGAATACCAGGTAAGAATTTGAATTTTTTCCGGTGATCGAGATGGAAAATGATATTTCTGGGACTTCCTGTCTAGGGATTTTATGTATTTGGTGTAGAATTAATTGTTACTTTATCTTGTACTCTGTCGTGTAAACCACAATAAATACACTCTTGCTTACAAGGGAGAGACTGTGTGTTTATATGGAGTAGAATTGTAAAGAGAACTAGTGGAAACCTATAGTATAACTGAAGTGTACAAACATCAAATTGTGTGATTGATTTATACCTTACTTATGAGCATCGTTCAACCAAAGTATTACGTTTGTTTTATGTGACCTAATAAATACTGGGCAACGAACGTGTAGAGGTACATATACCATCACTAGTGCTCTGTACTTTCTGTATTCTGAAGGACGGTTGTTTGAAAGTTCCGGATATTGGAGTACGGGATAAGAGGGATTGTACCGCGGTATCAATTCCATAATATTATGACAAAAACAACAAATGTCTGTAGTTGGTTTTACAAAAATATTCCTGCGTCAGTTAAATATCTCAAAGTCAATCGCTATAATTTCTAACGGATAAGAGAGATTATACCCGATATTTTATCTCATGATTTGAAGTTTGATGTCTTGATGTCTTCCAGGTTATCGACGGAGGTGACATGGACATCAATTTCATGGTTCAAGCTCCGAACGGACGAGTTGTTATGAATGAATTCAAGAAGAATGACGGAATGCACACGTAAGTTCTGTATATTTAGCTTTGACAATCGACTTGTCAGTTTTTCAATTAATGAAATTCTAAGTCACCAAATTTGATTCAAATCGGTTCAGCCGCTTGGTTTATAGCTGTTTATATATATGTAGCTAATTGAGATAAACAAAATACTCACGAATGGCGGCTAGTAAAGCAACTTTCTTGTCATGCGAGTCACTCGTGATGCGAGGTTCTACTATAATCCCTTCTCATCTAACAGAGTCAGACTAGGGAACTACTTGTACAAGAATTTTTCATTTTATTCAAATTTTATTCAGCATCGATCCAACAACGGAAGGAGATTACGTAATCTGTTTCGACAACTCGTTCAGTCGGATGACCGAGAAAAAAGTCTTTTTCGAGATAATCGAAGATGCAGGAGGTGAAGACACAGATGAAGATGAAGGATGGAAGGATGCGGTCGTGCAGGATGAAGTTTATGGAGATAAACTTGCAAGTCTGGAGGTAGCAGCGGTAAAACAAATAAATCAAATCATTGATTGAGATCATTTGCTTGCGTGTGTGTCTGAATTTGAGTGAAACACTTCATATACAGTAAACTCTCGATTTTCCGAGCTTGTCTGCACTGGAACATGTTGAGATACATTCGATATTGCCGTAGTGAATCTCCCACATATACTCCTTATCCTTGTGTACTTGTTGGAAAAAACGGGGATCCCAAGAAACTCACTATCCAGCTATTTGAAGTCAGGCCCCGGGCTTTATCCTTAATGCTGTAATTGAGGTTCGAATTTTCAGCCCTTATGATATGACTTCTGGACTCCAGTACTGTCACTGAATATTCAAATTCATTTTTATGTCAACATATATCATTCCAGAATCACTTGTGTAATAATGGAAATATTAAGGTGACGCTGTTGCGCAACAGATTATCCGTTGCATTAAAACCAACACTGGCTACCGTGATCGGGAAAGTTAAGATTAGACAATTGTTCATCAAATGAACTTTTCACAGTAATTCAATTATAATGATTGAATCTTGTTAAGTTATTTTCTTGATGATAAAGGTTTATTGATTCGACAGTTCGGATTATCGAGGATTTACAGTACTTTATAATTGACACAAATACTGTTTCATAATTTTCATTTATTTTCCTGTGTGATAGTGTGTGCTACTTCTACCTTTGCTTGATTGTGATTTGTTCTCATGATTTCAACTCACTTAGTGCGACTTTCTGCTTGAACTTTCAAATCAGTGGTTCTCAGATTCGAGTTGAGGGTCAAGTTCAAGTCTTTGGATGTTACTTGAGTCATTTGAGACAAGTAAATGACTTGAATTGATCTGAGCAAATTCCCAGGTTTTTTGTCATGCCAATTTGTGCCCACCATAATGTAAGAAGTCTCTCTCTTATCTGTGCGTGTGTAACTCACAATTCTTTACATAACACAGCACAGTGGTGCTTTCACGTTCCATTATTTCCAATGGGGATAATTCATTTGGAGTTTGAATAATTCAAGGCTTGTGCAGCCCCCTGGAATGGATTAGGTACGAAGTACGAGGCACTACTGTATCTCGATCTGGGACATTCATAGAAACGTATTAATATACATCATTTCTAATACCATGGTTTACTGGCTCCAGAGCCCTGGAATTTCATTCAATGAAATCCATCACTTGACACCGCATTGAGAAACCACTGATTTGCAATGAATGAGAATTTTGATTAATTTTCACATTTTTTTTTCTCAGGACAAGATGTCGGTGATTCGAAACAATCTTGGGAAAACTTCTCAGCTGCAAGGATTGCTTCGTGCGTTCGAAGCAAAAGATAGATGGATTGCAGAGAGAAATTATGAGAGAGTCAACATGTGGTCAATGTTAAACATAGTCGTTATGTTGTCTGTATTCAGCCTCCAAGTGTTCATGGTTCGAAACATGTTCAACGACAAAAAGAAAGTTCCGACGTAATTTTGTGCAAAAATTGCATCGAATTTTAGGGTAAATTAGGACATTTTGCTTAAAAAAAAATTAGATTCTTCACAATAGCTTGTTACGGATACTTACGGTTCTCCTTGGGTTAGAATTTTAGGGGGAAGGTTTTACCGATAGTTCAAGTAGGCTATTGACCTAGGGCCCATTGTTGTAATGATGCCTCAGAAATTCTTAATTCTCACATTATAATATGAAATATTTGAAAATATTTGGCCACTGCAAAATAATCACAGTAATATATTGATTATTGAAACATACAAACCTTTTTATAAACTTGGGGGCTGATGAGTTTAACCTAGGGCCCACAAGTGGGTAAACCCGGCCTTACAGGTACATCGCATATTTGAAATTGGAATAATAAAATTTGCCAAGAATAAGCCGAACCTGAACCACCACTGACCCAAAATGAAATTTGGATGTAGATAGATCAGTTTTTCAATTACATTTTAATAATTATTTACACACGCAGTGGTAAGTGAATGCTTTGTTTATCAAGAATGGCAGAATTCATAAACTTAAGACCCAGACATTATAAGTTTTGAAAGCTTAAGAGCCACAAGTTGCTAAATTCCTATATTCTGATTCCAATTAAATATTATTTGATATGTCGAGGCCTCATTTCTTGAGGTTCGGGTTGGAACTGAAACTGAAAATTCTTAGAGAAACTCAGTACAGTTACTGAATCATCGCTCATGTAGCACGCATGTTTCTAAATGATATCGCTTATTGTGATTGCTTTGGGACAGTCTCTTTATGATAACAATAACTGGTTGATAACATTAAGTGAGGGATATGAATATGATATACAGTGGATGCTGCTTATTGTGCTCGCATTGGGACAGTCGCTTTTTGATAACAATAACTGGCTGATAACATTAAGTGAGGAATATAAATGTGTTTTGGGATCATTGACATTGATAACTTTATTCACGATCCTAATAAACTGATGTATTTTAAGTCGAAGCATTACCAACATATTACCCAATATATTCTTGTCAAGGGGCTGGTAATAATATTTATCTAACGAAGAAAAATAATTACACTTTGAATTCCACAAAATTACTCTATCTTTGCTACAATACTGAATACATTGCTGTATCTCGCTTTGGCTATGTATTAAAGTGATTGATTGTTTATTTTTCAGCCTTTCCCATATCCAACTCCACTCCACCAAAGTTCTAAAATTGGATCTCATTTGTATTAATTTCACGATGTTAACATATACCGTATAAGCCGATCTCTAAATTTCTGAGGCATATTTTTAGTTTTAAACTTGACCCCCAAAACAAGGCAACACCACTTCCTTCTAACTGTCAATAATTTTTAAGCGTTAACCATGGATGAAGCCTGCTGCTAGTGTCGAGGCTCATTTTTGTCTCTGCTATGTATCAACAACTTTATGCTCTGCATATTATTACACCAGTTCCTTCTAACTGTCAATAATTTGTAAGCGTTAACCATGGATGAAGCCTGCTGCTAGTGTCGAGGTTCATTTTTGTCTCTGCTATGTATCAACAACTTTATGCTCTGCATATTATTAGTTGTCTCAAGTTTTTGGGGGAATTTTTTTCATACTTTTAGGACTCGACATATATGCCGGCCCGATCCCTGCTATTACACATTATTTATATGAAGCATGCCGATTATAATGTTCAAATTAACTTGCATTGAAGTAGCAAAGTTTTGCAGTAAGTATTAACTTAGTAATGATAGAAAAGTTTGTTTTAATATTTTCGTATGAATTGGATCTTGATATAATATTCGGAAATAATAAATAAAGATTTATGGATTTGTTCAAGTTTGTAGATGAAATAACAGATGCTGGACGAAACGAGATTACTGTCATTGATTCTTGAAACAAGCCTGTGTTGGAAAGAGGAAGTTTGCTATCTGGTATAAAATCCAAACTTTATCTACACTAGCTTTACACTGTTTTGTTACAGCACTCATTTCCTTAAGCAGGAGATAGTACCAGTCTTGTGCAAGTGCACACGTCTTGCAATCAGCTCACACGAAAGGTTAGTTGAAAAACATGTTATTAGTCATAATTACTGATTGCATGCCACCTTTTGTAAAATATATGATTGCGCAATGACTACAAAAATAAGAGGGAAAGTTGGTTACTATCAAAGAAGAGAACCAATCGGAGAGTTTTAATGAATCAATTGATAAGTTCCTTTATTAATTGTCAGTAATTTATGTGGTTAGCTTTCCATATATTTCAATAATCAATAATGTTGGGAAGAAAGCAAATGCTTATATCACCAGGAAACCTTGACTTGAAGAACTTATCTCATTTTATAATGACCCATTTCAGCATTGATTTGTTTCTGTTTCCAGGAATGTATCATGAGCGTTATGCGGAGTATATCTGAACTGAGAAACATATGGAGAGATTAGATTCGCTGAACATCTTGGGACAAGGTTAGAAATAGATTGGAATGTTTCTATTTTGTATATCTCCGAAAACATGTACACTGTAAGAAGTGCTGTACCTTAGCTTAAAATATTCATTTTTAACTGGGGATCCGCGGGCCCCAGTAACTGTTTCTGCTTAAAAAATGTTCTTCTAATATTTTATCGAAATTCAGTGCTCATTAAACTCTGCATTATAGTTTGTTATGGTTGTTTCGCTTGAATTAATCGACTGAAATGCTTGAATAAATTGACGTCATGTATTGAATATATGACGTCCTTCTTTTATTCACTCAAGCGTACTAAAATATGTCTGTGATAACATTAACAACTAAGATATCCATTGGTGGTTGAAATATTTTCATGGATGCGATAGAAATTAAATGAAGTTTCACTTCGGTCAGGAATTAAATTTCCGTGACGTCATAATTTACCGTGGTTTCGTGTTATGAGGGAATAATACAGGAAATTGTGAACTGTTTTCTTTGTATTTCTAACGCTGCTTTTTCGACTTCGTGATCATTTTTGCGTTTTGTCTGTAATGTGCTTTTCCATTGATAACTCTTACTCCGTAAGACAGGGGTTCCCAACCTTTTTTATGCACCACGACCCTAAGAAATGTTTGATGAATGTTCGCACTCCCTAAAAAGGTAACATCACATTTGATGATGAAGTATGTATTTTTGAATCACATTGCTGCGGGTGAACAAACAAACTTAACAAATAAGCTTAAACCTCAGCACAAATGCAACTAGAAATTGAGCTATTAGAAACCACTTGAAAATCGAGTTCCTAGTCATTTATAATTTCTGTGTGTTAACAAAAGTAGGATTTGAATTTTGAATTGTTACGCTTGAATGAATCTAATAAATTGCCGTAACGCTTGAATAAATTCGCATATATGACGTCTATTTTTTATTCACTCAAGCGTACTAAAATGTGTCTGTGATGACTTTGACGGGTAAGATATTCATTGGTGATTGAAATGGCTGCGATAAATATAAATAAAGATTCACTTTGGCTGCTAATATTTTCTTATGACGTCATATTTTCTGTGGTTTCGTGTTACAGGGAAATAATACAGGGATTTATCGAGTGTTTTCTTTATATTTTTGACGCTGCTTAAAACAATTTATTGTTCTTTTTTGCGTTGTTTGCTGTAATCTAGGTTTCCATTGATAATTCTCGCAGTAAGACTGGGGTTCCCAACCTTTTTCACGCTTCCCTCTCCAAATATTTGAAATCATGTGTTCGGAAAACAATTATGTCTTCCGAAACATTCCGAAATATTATTCAGATTTTGCAGCACTGATGCCGCTTTGCAGGGAAAGTTATTTGAGATGATTGGAGCGTTTGCAGAATTAAAGCGGTTTAGTTTATGTTTTTTGACGGATATACTTTGGAAAATAATAACTGTAAGTATGTTTTTCTTATGTGTATTAATCCGTCTTATGTGATTTTATCTTTTAACAATCAATTATAATTAATCCTGTTATTTGCGAATGTAATATAAGCAGTCAGTGATATCATTGCTGTTAGTGTTATCAGAGTATTTAGTCTTGTCCTGATAGAGTTGGTGTGCGATACTTGCAAGCTTATCATTGAGTTAGATTTTTGAACTGCATGATTATCTAAATGAACTGTTAGTGCGTTTTCCTTATTTTTATTTACTGATAGTTAACTTGATATATTGCCTTGACAATCTTTATGTCTAGCAGTTTATTAAGCTGAACAGCCTAACTGCAGAAAGGATACCAAATCTAATTGTTTCAAATATGTTACATGACTAAGCAAACGTCCGTTAACAATTGTCCTTATCAATGTATTCCTTGGGGGTTTGGAAAATAAAATTTGGTACGTACGTAAAGGATTGCCACGGGGAACTTATACATTAATAAAATTTGGTACATATATCCTTGTTACATAAGATATACAATAATATATCAGCCTAAGTGCTAGAATGATTGTACAATGAAATATAATGACGGTTTTCAGTTATGTACCCTGGGCCCCTGATTGTAACCCCGATTTCTCAGCGTAGGTAATCCAATTGACCCAATATTTCCACAGAATGTTTAAACAGTTATGAAAAAAGTTTTCTGTGAATTTAAAAGTAATTGAACTAGTAGAAATTTATAATTGACGTTAAACGGTATCTTGAGTTTGTGGGCTAAGATCACCCAGGCAAGTTTATGAAGTTAGTTTTTCAAATCGCAAGATATTTTAAATGAATATTTGTCAGACAGATTCAAAGTTTTGAACTAATATTCACCTGATTCCATATCTCACTGTAACTCAATATTTTGCATGCAGACAGTATCTCCATGACAATATCTCAATTATTCTGATTTATCATAGCAATGTATCTCTGAGAGTTTGTAACTCAAGTTTCAGGAAGTCTGACTTCAAACTGCTGTGAATAATAAAATACTTTTAATTTAATTTTAATACTTAAAATTATAAATGACCCCGGGGTGAACACAGGTTACTAATCTAGCAGTGTTCAGATAATCTCGTTCTGTTTTTTTTGATTTTTGGTTAAGAGTGGTTGAATTAATATTAACTAACCATCAGCAAACCTAGCATATCCTTATCTCGTCATACTTAGTCTAGTAGTGTGACCCCTCTGACCCATCAAGTTATGTTTGGTTGGGTTGGGGAAGTTTGAATGAGAGGTGGAGGGGAGGAGAGGAAGGATTAGTGGAATAAATCCAAATATATATAAATGAATCAAGAGCTATCATGATTTTTTTAACAAGGACAAATTATTATTCCCCCTCAGTAACTCAAATGCCCTGGTAAATCCACTGCTCTTGTTAGAAATCACCCCTTTACAATATTCTCAGCATTTTTTAATCATTATTTTTCATTTATCAGAGAAAGTTTATTATTTTCTTAACACTACCCCACCCCCACCTTTTTTCAGTTGTTACTCCTCCGCAGTAACCTTAACACCCTGGTGATTCCACTAACCACGTTTTTTATCTATTAGAGAAAGTTGGATACATAGATTTTGCATTAGTCATTGAAGTCTCATAATGATTGTTTATCCTGTTGCCAAGCAATGAACCCCCCTTTCATTGTTATCTGTAAAATATTAGTTGTCATGGGTACTAATGGTAGCAAGCAATGTGTTCTGTGGTTGCTGCTTGGAAACAGATGATAGGCATGACCGGTCTAGTGAATCATAAGCATGATTGAAGAGAGATTTATCAAAATTACCAGACACGTAACTTGAGTTGCTTCCCTGCAATGTGGGTAATGTCATGTATAAGTATATATATAAGCTTCCATTTGATAGATAAACCTAGTCTGCAGTTGAATGTTTGGAGGAAATAGCACCGGAACTTGTACAGTAATTCCTGGAATGAATTCATTTCGTTATAAAAGGGAAATACAGTGCTCGTTAGTCGAAATTCCAGTTAGCTCAAACTGATTTAATTGGCACCGACGAAATTCTAATTGGAAAATTGAAATAAATGTTCGGTTTGTTCGAAGTAATTCGTCTCGTCTGCTTGACTTTTTTACTCCAAATTGCCACTGCTATGATTCCTTGCAATGTGGTTATTGATATATATAAGTAAATGCATCTTCAGCAGTTGTGTGAAGGAATATGTGAGACAGTGAGTTGATATAAGCAGGTTGTTATTATCCAGTAGGTATTTAAATACTGGCAGTGACAGTTTGATTTGAGAGGAAAAATCAAGAGCAGATAAATGTTTCTAGTAATAATATTTAACGGCGGTCTGAGTCTTTATTGCAAGGTCGGTGACCTCTTTAGAATATGAAATATCTTCCGAATGAAATTTCTCATGAATTTAGCCTTCAAAATTTGGAATGTACGAGTTTAGGTTCGTGTAAAGTATGAATCACAACTGTGTAGTGAATTAAAGCGCATGTGTAAAGCACTTGTATATTGTTTTGCTTGTTTGAACGGAATGAATTACTTTATTCGGAGTGTCATATGACGCTTGTGACATTTCATTATTGAACTTACTCCTTGTTTGGCCATCTTTCATGGATGTATTGTTGTCAATAGAAATGTCACAATACCTCATTTGACAGCTGTTGACTTTCAATCGAATTCGGTTCTATGACATCACATACCGCACCTTATTTAAAATATTTCGTGGGAAATACTCCCTCCACCTACGATGTGCAATTGTGGTTGAATTCTGAGATTTTCACTCGTGGTTATTTTTGTTTTGTAACAGACTATCCGGCAAGGGTATATATATAAACTAGTAGAATGAAATAAACAATGAAAAGTATAGATTGAAACTATATTTAACAGAGAAAAATTAATACACATTTAAAGTAAGTTCTGTTTGATTTATATTAAATCCTTTTACCACATCTACATATCTTCTATATAAATATCAACCTGTAGTGTGAATATACAAATGTCAGTCTTACTTATAAATTTGATGTCAACAGTTCATGAACTCTTTTCTGGTCAATATCCAGATCGATAAATCAATATTCAGATGGGCAATGTCTCTCTGTTATAACTTCACTTTTGAACTGTAGTTCAAAACGTTTAATATGTTTTACAATAGCGGCACATGATTGATCACGATAAAAGGGAGCGCAATAGAAAGGATGTTATTCTGGAATGATATATATTGACATAAAAATGATTTTGAGCACTAAAGCATTGAATTTGCCAGTAAGAGCTCGTAATGTTAAACGATCCATCGACTACAATTCCATTATAATCCATGTGTGATGTTTGAAGTACAAGATGAATGACTCTTAAAATTCACTCAAAGTGCCTGCACTTCTCTCCGCCCTTGAAAGTTTTTTAAACAATAGGCTCAAGTGGAGTGTCGAGATCAGTGTGTACTTTTGTCACAGTTGAGCGATTAGTTCAATAATTTGCAATTCAGGTTCATTGTGTATGTCTATGTTTACTTAGTGATGAAATTGTATTTTCTTGAAAGCTTCATGTAATTCAAAGCTTATACATTAGTTTATTATATATAATGTTTGAAACTTGTAAAATTAAGGTCTTTTTTATAACATATCATCGATACCAGGCGATTCGGATATTCGAGGATTGAGATAAATAGGGTTCGTGTTAGTTTCAGAGTAATTATCAGGTAAAAAACATGAACCTAGGAATATATATATATATACTGTAGTATAGAATAATCTAGAGGTCCTATAATCCTAATTTCTTTACAGAATTAAAAAAATACACATAAACATTGATGTTTAAGCATCCTGCATATAAGTGCTCTATATTATCCCCACTAACCCTAACCCTTCAATTACACCATTACCAAAGCGCTGGAATCGATAGGCTTCAAAACGCAGGATGTATTTTTAAACTTAGATAAGTTGAAAACATAGTTCATAAAGAAGAGGAGTAGAAAGGTTTTAACTGAGGAAATTGAATTTGTTACTTATGCTGACTTAACGTACTGCAACTGCAAGTCAGGATAGTTGATCATAGTTGATTTTCCGTGAATATATATGATAATATCAAGCGTCCTGTATACCTCGCAATACGTCAATAATTGGTTTCTGATGTCTTGATGTAAGCCGGACATAATGCTGTAGATGTATGGCGACAAATATCTGCAATAGATAAATTGTCTTAGTCAAATGATGATGAGTTTGAATGCTAAGTGTCATTATTGGAGTCCATAAGTCAAAAGGGCTGAACTGCGATTATCCTAACAATCCTTGCTGTTCCATTAATCCTATTTTAATTTGGTTTTAGAAATCATGGGAAGAAACTTTTAATAGGTTTCCATTGATCCAGTGTGACTAATCCCAAGCTCTGTGGGGATAATCATTGGTCAGTCAGGAGTTTTATATTTTCAAAGTTAAAGTGAGTTTATGTAACAGATGTGAAAAAGAAATTTCATAAATATTTATAACTAATGTTTGAATGTATTGATTTTTTGTGTTTTGGTGACTTCATCTCAGTGATTTACAGCGATTTGACCTGATTTCTTAGCCCTAGTTCTACTATTCCTGTGACCTGAATGATTCATTGACAAAATATTATTATTCATTGTGCTAGCTCTTTATTTTCCGCAAGAGCAGACCTGATTTCACGGTAATATACGTGTTGACTCTCACATATTGATTTCTATCGAGTCTGGGTAAACAATACAGTTGTTTTGTTATATTCTCATTAGTCCAGAGTTGTGTGTGTTGGTGAAGTTGAGATCTATATAGTTAATGCTAATAGGTGGTTCTTAACCTGAGATTAGGGGAGATAATACAGATATTTGATAGGGGAGACTCGGGGTTCTGCCTGTCACATATTGAAACTGATATTTTCAACTTAGCAAAATCTTACTGTGGTCAGTATAGCATAGACTTAGGATATTTATATCAGAAAAGGAAAGAAAAGACAAAGGTTAAGAACCATTGGATATTTGAGCCGTTTGCCGGATCATATTTATAACCCTTAAGGATTATCCGTTGTCTTAAAACCAACACTGGCTACTGCGATCGGTTAGGCCAGTGCTTTCCAAACTGTGTGTCGCCTGCAGTGCGTAGGTGTGTCGCGGACGTAAGGAGAGACCTGTGTATGTATAGTTTACATGAAATACGCATTATAATTTGTTTCAGCTCGTCAGATCTGTCAATTGTACTGTTGTAATGTATCCCCTTACATATTGGTGGACAATAATTGGGTGTAACAGAATTAATGTATTTATGTATCAGTGTCTCTCATAGGGGATTGAATTAAACTCTGGTTTGCTATTAAAACTGAATTGCTGTGTTGTGAAATTAAATATGTTTAAAAGTGTGTCACCAACTGGAAAAGTTTGGAACGCTCTGGGTTAGGTTAAGATTAGACAGTTGTTTATCGAATGAGATTTTCACAGTTTTATTTTTTTATGTTTGAATCTTGTTAAATTAAAGTCTTATAATAAGTGTTTACTGTTATTTCCAGTAACTCATTAACAATGCGCTTTGATCAACAAATTTTTGAGTAACATGTGAGTTCAGTTGATGGTGTAGGGAGTGGTGTATATGATCAGGTATTCATCCACACAACATGACTATATATTTCATTACTATAAATATACCATAAGCCCCACCCATGTACCTTAATGAGTTCATTCATGAAAATTGACAATACCTATTGTTTGTTTGTCCTTTTAAACATGTTTTGTATCGCGATCCTCTGCCGACGGCGTGTGACGCTTAATCAGACATTGATCAATTGTTTGGTGTCGCTCCATTGTTCAACCTTCTATAGTATTGTGAGTCATTCAATAAGGCATGTTCCTATGACAACAGCCATGATTGAGTCAATGATATGTGATCACTAGGTGGTGCCAATAATCTATTGAAGAAAGTAATTGAAATAGTTTATGAAAGCAAAAATGCTTTTGCTTTGCAGATTGAATTTTTACTTGTTATTTACGACCATACGTTCGCAAATGTTGCAACACTTACAACCTATAGATCAGTGGTTCTCAAACTTCAAAAATATTGCGTAGCGGTTCCCTGAATTATTTTCAATGATTCGTGGTCCCATAAAAAAATATATTGAATTATTATGACGCTGGACTGCCAGTTGACCAGACTGGTTTGAGATTGCTCCAGTGTGAACTCATTTTTATTATTATAGTAAACTAGGAAGGTAACTTAACAATGTATTTTTTTGTATAATACGTTCATTTAGTACAATTTGTGCTTCGCGGTCCTTCTAAAACGGCTCCGCTTACCCCTAGGGAACTGCGGAACCCAGTTTGAGAACCACTGCTATAGATCCTGGGAATATAGTAAACAATCTTGTAAACAGCCTACTTCCAAATCTATTACAATTACATAGACCACTGTATATCATATTTATAGATAAGATATTATTATACTACGTTGATAATATTAATGAATAACAGATATTCTTTTTCATTTTAACAGATAGAAATAATCTGTATTGGATTAGTTGCAATAATATACTCTGATACTTATTCCTTCCAGAAATTTGGATTACTTCACCTGGATCCAGAAAAGACAGAAGGATTCAAGGTAAGAAATTTTCATTACATTCCTATTTTATATCACTACATTATATATACACCATCATCTCCCTATCTTAGACGAGCTAGGATGATCGACTGAGGCGAGCATAAGTTCTTTTCAACAAAGGACGACTTAATGTAGATTTTGTGCATTTGTGTCCTTGATCTCACAATTTAATAGCAACTATCAGGTGATTCGAAGAGTCTTTTCGAGGATACTCCTGGCAAGGGTCGAAGGTATTTTTGCCATCTCCTTCATGTAATCAATTCTCATGTAAAATACTTGAATGCACTGCTAGGCCAGTGTTGGCTCTTTGTTGGTTGGGAAACTCCATGAATTTGTGAGAGAAATTAGATTTCGTGGAGGACATTCAGCTTCTTTTCAGCATTCAGCATTCAGCATTCGCTTCTTCTAAAGCATCTGCGCTGTTCTGTTTTAACAATATCGCTGAGACACGAAACCATTTAATAGTAACTATGCAATTTATATTTTTCTGTGACTTCATATTATTTCAGTCAGTTGTTGTTACTCTTGAGTGACTCGTTGTCAATGTTTTTATTTACCTTTTATTAATGGTTAACTGAACGATGAAGCACAGCGAGAAAATTATGATGATCAACTGTATTGAGGTTTGAGGTTATTGTCAATTAGTAATAGCGTTGGTTGCGATTTATTGTTAACAGGGCAAAGTTTTGAATTTCTGGTAAATATTACGATAGTAATTCTTTCTAGCTGGTTAGTTTTTGGGAGTTTGGAATTTAGAGTTTACCCATAAACAATGAGTTTTATTCGTAGAAGAGAAGAATATAGTATACTACCAGCCGTCTACAGTAAACCTTGTAACTCTAACGAGAAAGCTCTTATAGATATATACAATTGGACGATATATATTTGTACTTAATACATATATATGGTTTTGTACTACCTGTGAACCTAGTGGTTGAAGCAATAAAATGGTGTTGCATCAGTATATATGCAGAAGTACATAGTTCAAACGTGTCTAAGTAATGGAACTGCCTTTTGTTGTGTTCTGTTCTATCAAAGTTATTGTTATAGAAATTACATTCATCAATTTTCATCCCATATTTTAAAAGTTGGTATAAAATTTCTATTATAAGAAGTTACATCAGCCCAGGGATTCGGGGTTGCCCTCGAATTTTTTCTCAGCTTAGGTAGAGGATGGACGTCTTATACTTAAGATTGCAAGTTTCATTACAATATTCTCTGAGCAGTCATTGTGTGCGTATGTGATTAACTGTTATTTGCAGTCTTTGAACATATTTTGTGACTTTTAATCATTTACCATGCCCCCTAAACATCATATGTTTTAGTCATGATATTTATATTGCCTTGTGGTAATTTATTTATGTATTTTTGGTATGATATTGTGGCTGAATTATAATTGTAGGTTGTTGTCAAAATGTATCCGTATTTTCTACATTAAAATAAGTATTCACACTAAGTGAAGTTGTCTCGAATCGCATCTATCATCTATCGTCTATTGCTTTTGTTTTGTATATGCTGTATATGCATAATATACTTCCTTGTATAGGTTGAAATATTGCTTTGCTTTTTCTTCCGTTTTGTCTACTTAAAATGAATTTGGTTAAATCTGTGTTGAGAGAGTAAAGGCTGAATCATTTCTGTCGCGATTGTATATTCTATATCGGAAATATTTGTATAATGTTGTGATGTAACTTCTGTTACTGGAACTATTACTTTCACACTTTCATATTCTGTTGTCAGTTTGGTAAAGGTAATGTTCTTAGTATTCTATGATTCGATAGTACATAGAAGATCTTTACTGAGACCATTTTATTCTTATTGTGTTGAGTTAGATTTCGTTGTACAGCAGGTGGCTGTGTATTAGTTTTAGCTTAATATTATGTATTTGGGGTTAATGATGGAGCCCGCAGGTCAAACATTACAGTTATATATTTTACTTATGTATAATTTGACCCACTTTATTTTATTTATTGGTGAAAGTTGTATTTTGATTTGAGTTTTTCATAAGATACCTCTCTAGTTTAGCATTTATAGCAGGAGTTCAATCAAAACTAAAGTCCATGATTGACATCAGAGCTCCTCAGGGCATGGATGACTTTATTCCTAACCTTTGCTTAGATAATGTACAAAGCTATTCTACGTCGGTGTATATGAATAAGAAATTTTAAACCTCTGAAAATAGATCATGCTTGTATTAAATGCAGTTAAATAATAGCAATTTTGTAATGTACAGCGTTACTTACGTAAATGTATGTGAATAAGAAATTTTGAATAATTCTAAACATAGATCATGCACGTATTTAATGTCGTCAAATATTAGCATTCATGTAAATTATTAAAAAATATGATTTTGTAATGTACAGCGTTACTTGCGTAAATGTATGTGAATAAGAAATTTTAAATAATTCTAAACATAAAAATAGTTCATGGATGTATTTAATGTATTCAAATATTAATTAACTAAAGCACAATTATGTAATATATTACTGAATGAATGTATTATGTGAAGCGTTACTTTATGATAGGACATATTTATTACTGTCAAATATTAGTAATTATTTATTATATTACAATATGATTGCTTGCTTACGTAAGGGTATGTGAGAAAATTATTTTTAATGATTTTGAGCATAAAAATAGTTCATGCTATTTAAGATTCTCAAATATAAATAAACTGGAGCAATTAGGCAAAAGGCAATTCAGTGTAAAAATTCAAAGCTCACGTGTGGCATTGTGTATTAGCATAGCATGTCCATAAATCATAACTCGCAATACGTGATTAATTGGTTCAAGAAGCCACGCTACGGACCGATGCGACAAACACTGAACCATTATCATGAACAACACAATGAAGAATATAACTTTAGTTAATTATTAATTTGGGGAATATTTTCAGATAATTTAGTTTTAATTTGTAAATGATGATTATTAAAATTATGACGTCGGAGAAAATAACGTTTCCAAACAAACTTAACTCTAGAAAAGTAGCGTGAAGTCGAATTTGACGTAGACTGAAACTAACAAGTAGCATGTTCACATGACATGGGGGTATACAGGGTTAAACGCTTGGTAGACGAAGTGTCCCTTTAATATCTTGTATTATGCCCGAAAATAATCCACAACATTGAATTACGTAGCAGACGACAATATTTACATAAGCGATAATGACGACGATAATTAACTTTGTTTAAGAGAGTTGTGACGTGACAAATACTATTTGTTCTTTGAACTAATCCGGATCGTTATCTTCGTAGAGCACTGTCGCGTCATAATCAGATAAGCTGGCTACAGTAACAATTATAAGAAAAATTTTGATGTCGCCAAACTTTTAACACAAGTTGATACAGTCATGTTACTGAGTTTTAACTGTGTGTAGGCCAGATATAGCTCCCAGGTAGATTCAGGTGACCCACAGAAATAGAGCGATGTAGATCAGGACGCTTCATACGCATAGAATTTTGAAATGATCAGTGTAAGCGAGGAAAGAATAAATTGTATAAATTGCGAATTTTTTCAACGGGTAAACGTTGCGAAATCATGGGTTCAAAGTCTCCGACATCTGGTGAGAATGCGTTCGTAGTTGAGTCGCTTCCTTCGCCGTCTTCATATATTCGCACTTCTTCATGTATCTTGCTCTCGTCCGGTTAACGAATGAATATAATTTCCGTATTGACTTCGTTAAGTACTATATTTACGGACGTCTCCGAACTACACTGTTCCGTGTATGCACTTGAACTTGTCAATTTTTGCTAAATGTATGTTTTATAGTAGAGGGAATTTTTCAATTTGAATATGAAGTTGAGTGTTTCGAGACATAAAAATTATATCATAATGATCTTCGATATCTAAGCGACACAGCGATGTGTCAAAAGATAGAAAATTTTCTTTAGTTGGGACACGAAATATGCCACATGTAAGATACTTGCATTTTGTGTCTTTACTACATGAAACGAAGTGATAAAATACTTCATTTTACAACAAGGTTCGCGGATAATGATCTTTTATTGACAGACTTAAAGCGACGTACCCACTAACACGCTCTAGAAATTCAGTAGTGAGGTAATTATTAGAACTCCAGCATTGAAATAGCGAAGTTCTTCGAAAATTGAAACTGTAAAAATATTAAGTGCGTGAGCGGTTGTTTATAATTCTCTCGACTTTGAGGTGGACAGTATACAAGAAAATATCTCGCTCGTAACCCGCCAACTTTGCTCGTTCTCCATTATTATTCATTATTATTAATGTATAATATAATGTATAATTAATTATCAAGTAATATTCCCATTTGTCACTTCAAATAAAAATTCCTCCCGGAGTTTTATGTTATACTGTCCAAGATATAACTTTAAAAAAATGAACTTAATATTTCAGCACCCCTTTATTAGGATTAATTATTTAGGAAACTAATGGATTAGGAAACTTATGTGGAATTATCAAAACTGAATAGTGATTAACTGCTCTGGATTGGGAAGAAATCATTGTTAAATGAAGTTTATCTCGGTGTTAAATGAAGTATTTAATTTCAGCATAATCAAGATGAATTACACTTGTTCGGGTCAATGCATACGCAGCCCTACAGAAACAGAGTTTCAGATATATGGAGCATCCTTCTTTGTAATCGAGAGTGTAGATTAAAGATGACAGTTAAAAGACACTGCAATAACATATACTGCGGTATCTCACACGTTAAGAACAATATTGTAATGTGTTTGCGATATGTACTAGATCCGTGGTTCCCAACCTGTGGTACGCGAGAGCCAACCAGGTGGTACGCGAGTAATTTCGAACTTTACTTAATTTTACAAGAAAAAAGCAAAGTTTAAAGTTAAAACTTAAGCTTTTTGTTGTGATTTTGTTGTAACCTCTTTGCAAAAGTTATAAAGTTTGACAATTGAAAGGTTTAATTATTTTAACCGTCAAGAAAAATAATAATAAAATAAAATAATTTTCAAAATTTTAGGTTTGATTAATATATTGTAAATATTATAGCGTAACCGATTACGTTGTAAACGTTTTTTTTTCAATTTACCCAGGGTTATAGTTTAAGGATCAAAGTCTCGACGGTCTCTGTCTCTCGATCGTGATAATTATTATTTACATTTATTGGTCACACATAATAAGGTCGTACACAGAATACGTACTATGTTTGCAAGCAATAAGAAAAAGGTTGGGAACCACTGTATTGCTGTTGTTGTATTATTTCAATATTACGTGCTGACAATGTCCGGGAACTAGATGACGTTGACAGGAAGTTGTTTGAATTTATTAAAACTTTCAGAAATTTTGCCTTTTTTCTTTTTTCGCGATCTGCGATAGGCGAATTTCTGTTTAAGCAGGCGAAGCTGCAGGTTACTGCAATATGATGTCACAGAAAACCAGTCTGAACGTCATAAATAATTTATGGTAATGTCATCGGAAGCCTCAAGCGGTTCTTGTGTTATCTCGATTATCTCGCAGGCTATGTATTGCAGTAAAAGGTTGACTGCACTTACGATGTGTTTCGAGCTTACTGTGAAGTGGGTTTAGTTGTTTCTACCTTGTATTTTGTAAGATAAACGATAAGTTTGAGCTATATTTAGTTGGATATTTGAGATGATTCGTTGTAATTATATTTATTTGGTCGTTTTTGTCAGTTTGTTAGCACTTTGTAATGATAGTAAAATTCACCGACTCAGATTCAAACGTTGTAAGAAATATCGATATTCCTTGCACTTTGCCAAACATCGTTGCCTGTAAGTCACTGATACGTTATCCTTGTACATTGTCTAAGAGTGTCAGCTGTACGCAACTAACAGGTAGTAGAAAACGTATACGTGGAGTTACTATCATGTAGTATACTATCTATTATTATTGAGCCTTGTCACGCGTCCATTTCTTGTGTAAGAATAAGTGATTTGAACCTGATGTGGGTAGTTGTAGGTATTGATCATGAAGAGGTAGAGTAATAATCTACAGCTATTCTTGAGACGATAGTAAGGGAAATAAGTTATCATTGTGAAGCAATGAACTTATTAAATTATGAGATGTGATTGATAATACCATGATACAACATCCTTGCACCGTTCCAAACAGTGTTGACTGTACATAACCAACAGATAGCTAGGAACTATACGAGGAGTCACTAGCAACTATACTAACTATTCATGCACGTTTGGCGATTGTAAAGGAATAAGTTATCGCTATTTGAAACAGTAGATAGATCAAAATAATTAGTAGTAACAATAGTGAGCTGTTGGTCTGTTTGGCATTCTGTTACAGGCGCATTTCTAGAGTGAAATTTTACTTATTGTACTTGTACTGAAATGAAAACCACGACATGTATCACGTTGGCTCGTACAGTAAACTATGTACAGAGCTCGCACTATCATAAGACAGGCACTTATATAGTTATCGTACAGCTAACATGCAGTATCCATTTCTTGTGCAGTAGATAGTAGTAATATGTAGTAGTATGTATTGAATTCATCGTGTCAGTAACGGAAGCGTCATCTGGTTGTAAAATGAACCTAATATATGATTCACTTAATACCAGAGATAGAATATTTCTTTGAGCGCATTATTACGTTGACGGACGTGACGTATTAATAAAGTTTTTGTCGTCCAATGCAGTGCGTATAATACTACAGTTATAACCTGCTGCTGCTGTCACACAATTACTAGATATAGTGACCTCACTATTGGATCAATGATATCATAGAAAATTTCTGTAGTGCAAAGGTTATAAACTGCTGTTGTTTAAGTACAATGCTTTCTGAATGTTAATAACTTAAGCGAATGAGGTAAAAGTAAAAATTAATTACGTGTCGCGGTCGGCCGGTGTCGTTTTATTTCGGCGTTATGGAGGGCACTAGGTGTTTACATATGCAACAATATTCCAACCTTTGACAAAGAATAAAATCAAATTTTCTACTTGGTCGAGAAATGATTCAGCACAGAGAAATAATTACTGCCGATCATATACGTACTTTCCACACCGAGCGCAGTTTTTTTACTACTCTCATAGAACTTTCGAAGCGCATTTTATTATTACGCGCGCAGTTCGAACGTAGAATCATTCGAAGTCTGGAGCATACGAAGTTAGGGTCGTGCGAAGTACGAGGCACCACTGTATATGAACATTACTACAACATTTAAACATGATAATTTTGGTAATCCGGCGGATATTGTTGTTATCACGTAAGTTAGGTAGGTTCGTCATTTGTAATTTCCCGAGAGATGTTTTGTTATTATTTGACGCGTGTTATTTTAATTTAATTAGTCGAGACTCATTATGTTCTCATAATTAATCTTCACACTTGACTGATTGCCTCGCAATTGCTTTTTAGTTCAACTTCTACTCGTTATAAATAATGATAAAATTTAATATGAATTGGCCTCAAGCTACATGAAGCAGTGTCACTGCAGTTATGACAATTGTTCGTTCACAATAGGTCTGTTGTGTCTTGTTGTTGGGTCATAGAAATTGATACTTTACTTCTGAATAATTCTCCTTCTGACGACAGANGAAGCGTCATCTGGTTGTAAAATGAACCTAATATATGATTCACTTAATACCAGAGATAGAATATTTCTTTGAGCGCATTATTACGTTGACGGACGTGACGTATTAATAAAGTTTTTGTCGTCCAATGCAGTGCGTATAATACTACAGTTATAACCTGCTGCTGCTGTCACACTATTACTAGATATAGTGACCTCACTATTGGATCAATGATATCATAGAAAATTTCTGTAGTGCAAAGGTTATAAACTGCTGTTGTTTAAGTACAATGCTTTCTGAATGTTAATAACTTAAGCAAATGAGGTAAAAGTAAAAATTAATTACGTTTCGTTGTCGTCCGTACAACCGTTTTTGCTTCATTTCGTTCGCAAAAGTATGTCACGTGGTAAAACACGCAAAAATATATATTAATATATATACACATTCCTTGATCAAAATTGATCACGTTTCGCGGTCGGCCGGTGTTGTTTTATTTCGGCGTTATGGAGGGCACTAGGTGTTTACATTTGCAACAATATTCCAACCTTTGACAAAGAATTATTGCCGTTGGCTGATCACTTTTTCTACTTGGTCTAGAAATGATTCAGCACAGAGAAATTATTACTGCCGATCAGAAACGTACTTTCCACACCGAGCGCAGTTTTTTTAATACTCGCGTAGAACTTTCGAAGCGCATTTTATTATTACGCGCGCAGTTCGAATATAGAATCATTCGAAGTCTGGAGCATACGAAGTTAGGGTCGTTCGAAGTACGAGGCACCACTGTATATGAACATTACTACAACATTTAAAGCAACTTTGAAATAGATGATAATTTTGGTAATCCGGCGGATATTGTTGTTATCACGTAAGTTAGGTAGGTTCGTCATTTGTAATTTCCCGAGAGATGTTTTGTTATTATTTGACGCGTGTTATTTTAATTTAATTAGTCGAGACTCATTATGTTCTCATAATTAATCTTCACACTTGACTGATTGCCTCGCAATTGCTTTTTAGTTCAACTTCTACTCGTTATAAATAATGATAAAATTTAATATGAATTGGCCTCAAGCTACATGAAGCAGTGTCACTGCAGTTATGACAATTGTTCGTTCACAATAGGTCTGTTGTGTCTTGTTGTTGGGTCATAGAAATTGATACTTTACTTCTGAATAATTCTCCTTCTGACGACAGAATTGTGTTTTCTTGCTTTCAGTTATTGTCGTATTATTATCGAACAGTTGTAAAAGGTAAAACATATTGTAAACGACATAGACGATATGTCTGTTAATTTGTCTTTTGCATCGAATGAAGATGATGACGTAACAATTGCTGAAAAAACAAGGAAATTAAATCAACCGAAGGTGAGTTCTACTAACCTAGATTTCAATCCGCTGAAATGAATTGTTTTGTAATGAATTTAGTTTATGACATCACAGCGTGTAGTTAATCACTTTTTATGACTTCATTATATCCTGATGTGTCTTAGTAACTAGTGAAATTGTAATGCGTGGAGTATGTAAAGTTTTATGAGGTCATAATTGACAGTTCATCACAGTGCAACGTTATTTTCATTGTTAGTTCATAAACAGAGTGTAGCATGAAAGTCGTTTTATTGATATGTTAGCAATGTGACAGTATATATATACTTTTTATATAAACTTTTAGTTATTGTAATTGAGCATTCCTTTTGCCGCGGGAGTAATTACAATGAATGAGCAACCAGCATGAATTTAAGGGTCTGGGAACGAATTGATTTTCTTTCCATTGTTTCTAATGGGGATAACCGATTCGGACTTCAAATGATTCAGAGTTCGAACTATCTCCTGGATCCTTTTAAATACAAAGTATGAGGCACAAATGTAATTAAATACTTTGACTATAGTTTAGCGTTAACTATTCTTGATTTCACACGAGAGAGTAAAATTAAACATCGAAACATGAAATTTTCTCTACGACGTATAGCTTGCGTGATGTTACTATAGTAACGTAGATTCGTATTTCCGGATTCGTGATGTTTTGCATATTTAGTGCATTATGATATCACAATACCCTTCATGTCACGTAGCAGTAGGGAGTGCCAGTTAGCGTTATAGTGTTTCGGTTTCTTAGGGGGCAACGAATTAGGCAAATTGTGGGAGATATCGTGGATACTATAGAGGGGAGGTCATAGTAAACAGGGTAGGTGAAGATAGCATAATTGTTTTTTAAGTTGCATGCTAGTTATTTTGGGGAATTGAATCTTTTCATATGACTTCATACTTGGCTTTTGACCTATTTTTATTAATTTGATATTTTTGGTCTGTTCGTTCAGCGATCACACTATTTTCAATTTCAGGTTTCTAGAGCATTTATTGTCGTCAGTTGCCAGCTTTGATTGTATCATCACAATACCTCTATACTGTGATGTCATCATGTCATGAAATATGCATCATCAGTCTTTCCTGTGTCGATCGATGGCAGCAAGTCACAATATGGCTTGGTTCAGTTTTGTGTAGTAATTATTAGAAAGGAAGCAACTTTTTAACAGCGGTGTCAGCTTACTAGCTCTAGGCTCCTTGTTACTCCAATTATTACACATAAAAAGTAACTGCATTCGTCCTGTTTGAAGTCCAGTTTAAAGTTCTTTTACCTTTCAGTTGGATTCATTTTGAGTGAAGATAGTTATCTTACATAAATACTTTCACGAGTATATCAGCCATGAATAATTACTGAATTTAGACTTCGCGACCTTAGCTATACAGAGCATGTTTGAACGTTTTCTCCAGGGAATTTTGCTTGTAATAATATTAAATTTATTACATTCATTACACGTCAGTAGTAGCTGCCCGTGTTCCTCATTTCTCGTTGTAAACTGCAGTAAATCGCCATCAGCCTATTAGTTCATTCAGTAACCAGCAAAGAAACCCTAAATGTAATATTTGGGAAACCAGAGCTAGATTTATTACTCTCCGGAGGGCGGCTTGTCTGAAGTATATTTTCAATATTGCATGTTGGGTCTCGCAAGAACGAGATTTATAACAGTACAGAGATAGGGTCTTACAATGAACGATACGATACATGCACAATTATCGATGTGTTGACTATACAGTCGATAGATTTTAGTTGGTGCGAAGTGTTGAACCGAGAATACATTAACGTTGTGGGTCATATTAGTATTTGGAATAAACATGAGTCAGCTGGTAGACGGATTACTGTATATAGCATTGCGTCAGTGCTGTGTGTAAACCCATATTATTATGAGTTATTTCTTCCCACATCTTTCAGCTTAAGTGATCTGACGAACATCAAAAATAGAAAGTAGTTGATGTACCTGAAACATTAATCAACGTTACGTTAGAATAGATACAGTGGTGCCTCGTACTCCGTACTTAATTCATTCCAGGAGACCGTTTGAACTGTGAATAGTTCGAATTCCGAATCAATTATTCCCGTTAGAAATAATGGAAAGTGAATTAAACCGTTCCCAGATCCTAATCCGAACTAATTTCGATATATTTTTATGCAATTTTTCACTACGCGCGTTGAATTTTATAATTACCATATTAAATTACCAAATCCAAGATGAAGTCTAATCAGTTATACATATATATAGGATATAATTATTCCTTCGAGTTTGCAAAGCTTCTCGCTGACCTGTTTATCCAACTCGATCGCTTTGTTGTCTTTCAACGAACCTGCATATGCCATGTTTATCAAACTCTTTTGAACCATCTGTTCTCGCGGTTGCTGATATAATTTCCGTTTATACAAACTTCAAAACGCTTTCTATCAATCCCCACAGGCCGTCGTCTCCCGGGATTGCCAAGGCATCATATTACATTACAGTCACTGAATCAAAATTATAATATAAATAGGTTTCACTTAGCAAATCAGCAGCTCACAAATGCAATTCGAAAGTCGAAATAACACAATTAAATGCCCTAAATACAGTCAAAGCACGTTACTTTGACGTCAGTTAGCTTGAACTGATTTAATTTTCCTGGCAAAATCCCAATTAAAATACATTTATTCAACTTCTTTCTGAAGTCTTTGCTGTTTTAACGGTGTCAGTGCTGTTGTGTTTGATTCCTTTGTATTGATAATAAACCCGGTTGAGGTTAAGAAATTGTCCGTGAGAATTTATATTCAGTATGAAATTGTCGTAGTAAGAACATGTCGCACCACCTTTTTTCTATAGTGCAATACCTTCAAGTGTTTTCCGCAATTATATGTATTAGAAATTATTCTGTAAGATATCGTCGTAGTTAAGAACATGTCTCACACCTCCGATTATGGAACGTTGCTATTTCTTAGCTTATGAAAGTTGAATGTTCCAATTCATGATTCATGATTCATGACTCAACAAGGAAATCCGATTCTTGGTCACTCGCTCTGCATTCGCTTCTCTACTTCCTTGTTTCCCTTTCTCTGTATCGTGCAAAACCTTATAAAGAGCAAGATACATCACTTTGTGAATTAAACCGATGTCACGATATTGTAAACATACAAGCTGATGTTCCCCGAATTACGAGCAATCGATGTTACGAAAAAGTTGATTTAAGTTCAAATTTTGTCAGTACAGTGGTGCCTCGTATTTCGTATTTAATCCGTTCGAACTCCGAATTGTTCGAGGTATGGAGCGTTCGAGCTACGAGGCATCATTGCACCATTGCCCCATTGCCATTATGATTGTAATGAATCCTGTTACAGCAGTTCGCTTCACTTTTGCAGATAGCAGCATAGTAGCGTCCGCCTATTGGGTTGTGGTTGCGCGACGTTGTGGTGTGTATAGTTTTTTAGTATTAGCTGGATAAGTATTATTGTACTAGATTGGGGATAGGCAAACTTTCAAGATGATTGAATCATCGACACCATCTTGTGAAATAAATAAATAAATGTTCTCAGCAATAAATTCCATATTGAAAGAGAATAATTCCTTCATCCTTTCCTTCACTACTGCTTCTCGATAAGAAATATTCAAAATAAATACTTGAAGAAATTGTTAATGAACATTAAGCCTATATTTAACTAGCAGTGACATTATCTTAAGCTTTTCACTTCCCAAAAGCCTCCACTGCTTGAGGCCAAAATTAGTGAGTTTGAAATTGAATTTCCTGTGTTTTGTTCTCTTTGTATGTTAATCTGCAATTATTTGAAGCCTTCGGCTCCTAATTTGGTGCAATTAGGTCGAATTACCGGGTCACATTGACGTAGTATTATTACGAATTATGATGAAGTAGTGAGAGGAGGAAAGCTTGTATTAGTTATTATGATTTCATGTGTTGGGATGAGGTTACCTTGTGACTCAATGTATTTCATATGACAGTTTTCATGTGATAGTAAAGCAATGCTTAGATAGAAAATTATTACTTCTTTATTTTCAAATTTTGTAGCATAGAAAATTTGAAGAAGATTGTTGTTGAAAAATGCTTATTTTGAACAAGATTAGAGGATCAATTCGAGTCAGTAGGATCTGGTAGTCATAATAAAAAATAACATTAACTGGCTGATACCATTGAGTGAGGGATAAGAATATGATATACAGTGGATGCTGCTTATTGTGATTGCTTTGTGACAGTCCTTTGTTGATAACAATAACTGGTTGATAACATTAAGTGAGGGATATGAATATGATATACAGTGGATGCTGCTTATTGTGATCGCTTTGTGATAGTCTCTTTTTGATAACATTAACTGGCTGATAACATTGAGTCAGGGATATGAATTGATATACAGTGGACATTGCTTACTGTGATTGCTTTGTGACAGTCTCTTTTTGATAACAATAACTGGTAGTGGATGCTGCTTATTGTGATTGCTTTGTGATAGTCTCTTATTGTTATCAATAACTGGCTGATAACATTGAGTCAGGGATATGAATATGTTTTAGGACCGATTGATATTTATTATATTAAGCAGAGTCGACTGTGCTATGTGTTTGATTGTTATTAGTGTGGCTTAACTTCTATGAATACGCAATGTAATTCTTCTATCCATGAGATTATGAGTTGGAGATCATTCATCATTCAGTGTTAACTCATGATATATAATTATTCACTGACTCTCCCATTTCTCCCACTGTTCTCTTCTCCTCTCTATTTTAATTATTATCATTCTGTTGGGTTTTATTGATCTCTGATTTTAAATGCATCACCTCCCCTGAGGGACAGAAGCAACACACTGTGCTCTAGTTTAAATGTAATTTATGTTCTATAGCTGAGAGAGATAAGCAGGCTTGGATGTTGTTGATATCTGTGAATGATTTCTTGCAGAAAGCGATCAGATGTTTGCACTGGTGTAATTGATGTTGTGATCATTTCCCTCAAATTTTTTCAAACACTTAGCAGAAAGTTTGGAACTTTGTGCAAAGATATTTTAAATTCAAAGCTACTGAGCAGCTTTGTTTCTATCTATTGGTTGTTGTCATGGGCGATGAGATTTTCCAAGGAAGGTTCCAAGGTTGTGAACTCGGCAAAATCTCACTAAGGTCAGTGTTGCATAGGCTCAGGGAGGCTAGCCCAAACAAATATCAGAAAAAGAGGGGCTGGAATAATAGGTTAAGAACCACTGGTCTTTTTGATGTAGCTTTGACAGTAGCTATTTTGTTGGTCTGGTGTTATTATATCAAAAGCGACATATAAAAGCTTGATATAAACATTTGGTTAGTGGTGACTTTGCTTTTGCCAATGTTTATGGAAATACCATATCATAAATTCTTCCAATCCAGATCTCATATTATTCAAGAATACATTTAATTAAATGTCAAATGTGGTAAACTGAGGTGTGAGGAAAGGTCGTAAAAGAAGTCGTTAAATAACCTGGTTGTAAGGTGAATTGATTGGTATACTAACTCCTCATTTTAATGTCACATGACGGGTGATAAAGTCGATGAGAGTATGAAAGTACCAAGTAAAAGTTTTATATGAATTATCTGAATAACGATATTCGTGAAGGTCAAACAATATCTAACGGTCATAAGTGTGAGGAGTTTGGTAGTCGTGGTAATTGATAGTGAGGAATGTTGGTAGTCAGTGCCAGCGGTCATTAAACAAGGAGGTCATTAAGTGAGGAATACCCCTACTACTGCTTTTATATCAACAATTATAGAATTATTCTGATACTATTCTGTATAGTTCTAGTACATTATCTAATTTTTCTCAGAGATTTTCCATAACATTTCCACCTGGATGCATATGCTAACATCTCATCCTGAACACAGATGTTCTCGCAGTTAATTGTTTAAATGCCTCGCAAACACTCATCATCGTTCAGTGGTGTTCGTAGTCCGAGATTATTCAGTGGTAAAAAAAAATCAGAATTTCAAAAAATTCTCGAATGTCCCTTGATGACTCAAGACGAGGATGCTCACGTGACAACTCTCGTGAATGAACACCTTGTGAAACTGTCATCATGGCAACGGTTTGAAGATAATGATGTGACAAACAATGACGATCCCTTCTTTAATGAAGGAAGGAGAAAGTCTTCTTCTCCATGCATTGTTGCAGAACAGAAAGAGAATCTTCATGCTCCCGTGCAAGTTCTTGTCAATGACGAAATGTTTTTTGATTTTGACGAGAAAAAAACTATTTTGTCTTCATCGAGTTTTGATGATGATTGTTTTAGTACAAGCAGCGCAAAATCAGATGAATCTGTATTTACTGAACATCATGAAGAGGTTGAAGGATTTTCTATATTTTAATACAAGTTCTGACAGCATTGTCAGTAGTGTTGTGTGTGTCTCAGATATGATATAGTATATAGTATGGTATAATTTGGGTAGCAAGAGGCTTTGAGACAGTCATTTTTTGATAGCAATGCCATTTGATAAAATTTGAGGTGGTTTGACAACGGTTTGAACCCTAAAATAATTCAGGCTAAACATTCGTTTTCCTGCATCATTTAATCCGGTATGATTTCAGTTGGGTACCGCGGATGGTAGCAAGCGTCCTATCTAACGTGATATGTGTGTTACGGTTAATGTGTACCGAGAAATAGAAACATTTATTCATTATTATAGAAATAGATGTATTAGGAATAAACTAATCAAATTGCTAATTATTGTTGAGATACTGTGTACCATTAAGACCATTAAACATTTATTCACTTTATTTTATTTTCAGGGCATTGCTGAAAGATTTGGTCGCCAATTGTCGCCAGATTGTTCTTCAAAACCTCGGAGTGGAAGCGTCGGGACAATCGAACATTCTTCCATACGATCGAATCCGTTCTTCGTGCATGACAAAGCATTTCGATCGTCCGCATCAAGACTAGACGACAGAGATGTAAAAACAGAGGAAAGGGAAAAAAACGTTTTGAAATGTTTAAACAATCGAACTACTTCACCGACAAAGAATTCTTTAAGAGAGAATTCACAACCTAAAGTCCTCGTACATCAGCCGAGTGGAGAAGAAGACTTGAATCTCGAGATCGAACTCGAACTCA
This sequence comes from Halocynthia roretzi, assembly GCA_013436055.1. Classification (NCBI taxonomy): domain Eukaryota; kingdom Metazoa; phylum Chordata; class Ascidiacea; order Stolidobranchia; family Pyuridae; genus Halocynthia; species Halocynthia roretzi. The sequence goes on along the minus strand of QRAM01000179.1, from coordinate 74,172 downwards.
AAAACGACGAGAATAAAAATTCAAAATATTCCGAGGAATTATTGAACTGGTACGGAAGGGATTATCCTGTTTCTCCTGGAATCAAATCTTTATCTTTGCCTCGTTGCATACCTCCTCCTCCTCCATCACCAAGAGGACACAGACATAGATTACCAACATCACCTACTCTCAGTCGTCATAATGTGAGTTGTTTTTTTTAATTTATGATTCAGATCACTCATTTTCAAATTCTTTGACCCTCACACTCACTGGGGCCCATCCACTGACAACTTAGGGGTCCATACAGACCCCAGATGAAAAAAAACCAACTCAAAATTCTTTCCATTTAATCTTTTGATCATAATTCTTTTTTTTTCCATTCAGCCGACTCCCGTTGTTTACGAAACTTCATCTTTGAATCGACGAAATCTCGCCGGGATTCACGTCGTCAAAAAATCTCTTTCAGATCGAAGTCCAGCGCGAGAATACAGTCCAAACAAGAGCGCGACGTTGCCAGCGAATCATAAACTAAGCCCAAACGCAAGACATTACATTGTTACCAATAAAGGTAGAAATAATTTCGCAGATTCTGATATTTTGGTATTTGGGGGTACCGGGCGGTAAAAAATTGGCGACTGAATAATAAAAACTGCTGTATAATGTTTGTCATGGAAAACTCCTTCCTTCATCCCCGGGTATTCTTTGCTATCATACTGACACTTCATTATAATTATTGAGCAGTGAGAGCTATAGCTATTAGCTACTTATTGCTTCCACTGCATGTGGAAAATGAAGGATGCCCTTGCTGGTGTTGAGATCCAAGCCCGCTACTGTTAATTATATTCTGAAGTCCCACTTGACCTCTCATTATAATTAAGAAACAGTGGAAGCATTAGCTATATGTTGGGACCACTGCATAATTTTGAACTAGTAGGTGAAGGATGCCCTGGCCAGTTAAATTCATTCTAATTTTCTTCTTTATTTCCAGAATCCAAATCCATTTCTGGATCATCTTTCTCTCCAAATTCGTCACCAAACGTTCGTCGTTCTAAATCACTTCTATCGAGCCCTTCGCTTCTCAGAAAAAGTCCGACTTTGTTAATAAAGAAAACGGGCTCGTACAAGTAAGTCAGGAATACAATAACAACAAACCAGCTTGCCATGAATTATTTCTGGCTAGTAGCAAGTAGTCAAATTAGTCTCAGTTGTAGTCATGAGAGTAGGCTGAAAATTTCCCAGTAATACTCGTAATAAAGTAGTTATTCCCCTTATCAAGTTATATCAAATCTCGTTCTGTTTATGAATTGAAATACAATTGTAGAAGTAATGACCCGAGAAATATCTTTTACTCCTTCACTCCTCATTCCACACGATATTATTTTATTCGAGCAAGATAATTAACTGTAGAAATATTCACAGAGAACTTGGTAATAATCTTGATGAAAAGTCAGCTCCAGAGAACATAGTGCAGAGATTGAACGGTCATTCAAACAGCAGCAGGAGCAAGCACAAGTCTACGTTACCTTTGAACGGTTCAAGCAAACATAAACGTCACGCTTCACCGACCTGGAAACCAGTAGACCGTGAAATGATGACAAATTATGAAGGATATTACCAAGACGAAAGTTCTGATGGAGAGGTAATGTCATTATATCTGTTGTGATCAAGTTTGTTTTTTAAAAAGCTTCCTAAATGATATTGGGGAGTTTGTGTGACGGGATGATGATGATAGAGGTTACTATAACTTCATTGTATGTTACCATTATCATTGCAGCAGTGTCGTTAACTGTATTATGTACTGTGATGTAATGTGAAGTATTACTGTACAATGCTGAATAAGCAAATCAAACCAAACTCAGGTCATGCTTGGATGTATGCAAGTTTTGCATTGATTGAATTGGAAGTGTTGTTGTAATTCACAGACAAGTCATCGCAAGTTAGATCCCTTCTTAAGCAATAAGGCTGACTAGTAAGTCACTGACAAGATGGAGGTCACCATCATTGATGCAGTTACCCCGGTGTTGTCAGTACCTTTTTTAACAGCTTTGTTGACTGTGAGCTGGTGAATGTGTCATATATATAATAAAGAGTGAGGTCTAGTGGAGAGTTCTCATTACTGCAACCTAGTGTGTTTTATTTTTCTTGTAGGTCTCAACAACAGATGGCGCTAGAGTTCAACATCACAAGAGTTTTGATTCGGTTGTATTTGACGTTTTGAAAGTTTCCCCGGAGGATTTTGCTGTGAGTACCAATTAACATTTCGTTACATGTAGCATGCAATTTCGTAGATTTAAGTATTTAGAGGGTGTACCCTAGTTGTGAAAATAAGTACTGCTAGACCAGAGGTCGGGAACCTGCTGCTCTCTGAGCTTTTCATGGGGCTTTTGGATACTTAAATATTTTATCGAAATAGTTTTATTTAAAAATGTTTCAATTAATTTTTTTAAACTAGATCAATATTTAATATTTGGCCCTTTGCCAAGGAAAGGATCCTCAACGCTTCAATTCTACAATAAGATTGCCCAAGCATCTTATCTCTCTCTCTTTTTTTTATCAACAGAGTCAACTAACCCGTCTCGACATTTCAATCTTTCGCGAGATTCAACCGGAAGAATTGTCCCGTTGCGGTTGGTATAAAAAAGACAAGTTGAAAACTTCCCCGAATGTTTTCCAAATGACTCAGAGATTCAACAATGTACGGTTTCCTTTATTTCATTTCCTTAAAGGGTTTTTCATAACTTTTAAAAGTATGACTCATCTTTCTCGAGTGTTAAGCATATATTTAATGAGAGAATGTAATTTTGAATAAAATTTCAGTCTAAAACTGCTTAAACATTAAATTAAGGGTATTCATTCATTCATTTATTAAGAGGGTTTTTCATAACTTGTAACAGTGTGACACAGATATCATAGACTCCACTTACTTAAGAGTATATTATCAAAGGGAGAATGTAAATCCGGAAAAAAGTATTAGATCTATTTAATGATAATTAAATTAGAGATGTCAGTTTATAGAATTGTCATTATAGGGGTAAAATTACCATTACCCTGGGTACCCCATCAAATTCTGTGACAGGTACCTGTTCTTCGTGACGTATCTGTACAATATTTGGATCAGCAGTGCAGTATGTGCTGTTTATCACTAATATGACAATTATTCAGTGTTCAATAATTTTGCTGAGATTTATCTCCACCCCTATCAGTTCAAATTCAGTTCTTGACGAGTTCTTTCAATTTATTTTTACGATTCCATTTTTTCTCACAGACAAGTTTTTACGTCATTCATGAAATTCTTCATGCCCAAACATTGAAGATACGAGCAGAGGTTTTGATACATTTTATAAAGATCGCAAAGGTATGTTTACTCTCTCTCTCTTTCTCTCTCCTAAATCCCATCTTTATTAGGACTGAAATAGAATTAAATCACGACTTCCCCTCGACAGTGAAATGTCACACTTGTTTTGATGTAATTTAACACCGGCAATTTAATCTTCAAATACAGGAGAGGAAATGACTATATATGTGATGTTAAATAAGTCATAAAATTGTCAAGTATCTGTTCTCCAGGCACTGGAAAAGGTTTTTCCTCAATATGCAGTGTATCCAATCTTTGACCTGAAAATAGAAGGTTATAGAATGTCTACGCACTATATCCCATATATCAAGTGGTGAGGAAGTAGCGAACGACAGGTTGCAGGTTCAAACCCCGCCATAGGTATCTCTGTGTCCTTGAGCAAGACACAATTAGTTAATACCATCACACAAGCTTCTGAATATCATCTAGGGATCTTTTATAGATTTTAAAAAAGCAACACTGTGATAGGGCAGTTGAGGATTATGTTCATGTAAAAGAAAGGGTCCATCCATCCATCATATTATATCTGAATTAATGATTAGTCAGACCCCAAGTCAATCGATTGTACAATTACTTCACTAAGAATTAGTTATTCTTCAACCAATGCTGATCTTTAATGAAATGATATTTTTTTTTTAGAAACTTCACGACTTGAATAATATTCACAGTTTGATGGCGATTGTATCTTCATTGAAAAGTGCATCGATTTACAGATTATCAAAGACATGGGCAGTGAGTTAATATACTGTTTCTAGCTGTTACCTGTTAAACCTTCAGATATGGTAACACTGTGCATGTTTGAACAGGTTTTGAAACCTGTTAGTATTCAAATCCAAGTTAACCACTGCACCCTTGCTGGTACACTATCAGCCCTGTACACTAAACATACACAACTTATAATCCAGCATCAATATACAGATTATTAGAGACATTGGCAATAATCTATCTTCTATATCAGTGGTTTTCAACCTAGAAGCCCAAATGGGGGTCGCGAGCTGATTTCCTGGGGGTCGGAAGATCATTGAAAAAAATAATATTTAAAAGAACACTGTCAATATGGCAGAATTTTAAGTTAAATTAGCGTAATTCTGATTTGTAGTTGAATGAAAGATTTAAATAAGTATTTAACTACATTTGTTGAATATTTGAAAATTCTTGAAATAATTTAATATTTTTTTTTTTCAGTTGGTGAACCGACATCATAAAGCAACATTTGATCGTCTTGCTTTGTTAATGAACGAAAATAACAATCGAGAAATTCTTCGCAAACATATGAACGCAATTCGTCTCCCATGTATTCCATATCTTGGTGAGTTAATTTATCTATTTGTGCTTTCATCACTACATTACATCAGACAGTTAGTTATCAGTGAAGGTTTTCATGCAATTAAAGGTTGTGGTATGTGTTAAGTATGAATATTCAGTTAGTTAGCCATATACAGCATATACAGCATATACAGCATTGCCAGGCTTTGGTTTGATGGCTAGGAAAAGTGCGATTTAATAGGTGACCCTCGTTCATACTGAACTGAGTTCTGACTTGAAGTCGGAGTATTATACATGGGTATAGAGCTTTTTCAGCTATCTGGGCGTCATAGTTGTGGTGCGTATTATACATGAAGGCGTATTTTATTCAGAATTACAGTTAAGGATTGAAATTAATTATCTTACAATCAACTTTTCATTGCTGTTTATGTGGGAAGTCTGTGTTATGAGTCAGATTAGATTTTCATCATGATGTATTTCGTGTGTGGTTTTTTCCACATCCGTTGTTTGAGTGGAAACGTCTGATTAAATCTTCCAAACTTTCTACTTACTGGCTTTTTTGACGTTGTTGGGTTACTGATGGTAGTGATAGCACTGGTTGAAAATTATGAACCTTTCAATAAAATTCAGATTCAGTAAAATCCGTTGTGTCTAAGCCGCAGAATCATGACTTGAAAAATGAACAACTGCCTAACCTTAACCTTCCCGATTGCGGTAGCCAGTGTTGGCTTTTATGCAACGGATAAACCATTGCACGATAGCTGCACCTGATTGATCATCATAAAAGGGAGCACAATAAAAATGATGTGATTCTGGAATGATATATATTGATATAAAAATGATTTTGAATGCTAAGTGACAGTACTGGAGTCCATAAGTCATATCATAAAGGACAGGAAATATGATTGTGATTACGATAATTACTGCACTGATGATCGTGTTAACGCTGGTTATCAAATATAAACTTTGATTAGGCTTCTGATATAGTAGAATCGATTGTTAATGTCACAGATGTTGATATCAGTCAGATTTTGCAATTTGTTAAGTGGTAGTGTAATTTATAACCAGGCCCAATTTCATTTTATTTATTGAGAATGATCTGCAAGTATTTTAATTGGGTTAATTGGAGTTAATTTAAGACAAGTGAATCCGTTTAGTGAGATGCTTGAATCCATATTGAGTCGTTTGATGTGAGTTTTGTGGAAAATATATATCTTGGACATATAACCCCATTTGTTGAACTTAATCCGACTTCAGCGTACAAAACGATATGTCTATGATATCCGGTGTTGGTTTAATATATATGACGTTCATTCCTATCAATTACACAATCAACAGCCAGAAGGCATTTGTACTCTATGTATTCCAAGAAAATTATTTTATTTTTAGATAGAAATGAGTGAAAGTAATAATTTGGACGAGTTCACGAATATCATACAGACTGATTCCTAATACGACAATTTCCTACGAGCTGGGGAAAGATAAGATAATATCAAACTTTCCAACATAGATATTTTCCACAGAATAAATATTTCTAAATACATTTTTTTCATTCTTCCTGTCGAAATATTGATCTTTAAAAGACATTAAAAGTCCAACTCTCACCCGAACCCGCAAAAATTAAGTATGCTCAGGGAACGGTTGTACCTGTAAGCACATAAGCACACGTAAACATTAGTTGTAACCAACATATGTGATTAGATACTTTCTACTTCTAATAGGACAAAATAACCATGCTACGTCTAATAGGATAAACTAAGCACCCAAATCAGAAATGAGAACCAATAATATTTTTCAAGACACTATTCTTCAAAATAAGCACAAATCGTAGAAATACATTCTGGCAGGCATGAATATTCCACATACTATAATAGCACCTTGAGCATCAGTAGGAAAATGTCGCTGTAGGAAATTGTCGACCAATTCGGTATATACACATGCGTTGTTTGGTATCTAAGACTTATGAAAGGTTTAAAAGAAATAGAAATTTTTATTGAATGAAGTTTGTACAAACATAATATTTCTATCTTCCTTTTGTCTTTAAAAGCATTGATGCAAAACCAATATCATAGTATAAATCTAGCGAAAATGTGAAAATAGTGTATATAGGTATATACAACCAGGCTAGAGTTTGTGGCTTTATAACTGGGTTTGGGTCTAGTTATTTCTTTAAATTCTGTTTTGAGTATTAAATTCTGCATAAACCCCAGTTTCACAATCTTACAGTGACAAATATACCATCTTAAGGCATAAAATATCACCCAATGACTACGGGTTGAATTATATAGTGAGCATAAAGTTGCCGATACGTAGCATAAAACAAAAATCGTAACAGTCTGACTTCAAGATGTATATAAACTGTCATCCGGGTTGGACAGCAACTTTTTGTAGGTGACAATAATTAACAAAGCGACTGCATTAAATCACCGACTATGCAGACAGGCTAAAGTTAGGGTTAGAGTTCATAGCTTGATGGTTAACCTCTGGAACTGGATTGAGTTGAAATTTTTGCAGTCGCAATTGTGTTTACACGCTATTCCTATATAGTAGCTATGGCGATGTCTCTATCCGTAATTCCGAGCCGTATATTTCAGTGATTTGTTTTACTTCATTAAATGTAAATTGTAAAATATCTGCAATAAGTTGATAACTTCGCTTGAGTTGAGTTGTATGTATCTGTATATCGACAATAGGTGGATAATTGTAATCGCTATAATATAATTTATACATCGTGGTGCCTACACCTCCTCTCTTGGCATGAGTATATTTCTCTCTTTTATTCTATCTCTCCTTTTTCATTCAGTCGGTTGAATTTTCATTTCAACTTTCTTGAGAGAATATGAACCTCCTCTCCATTCGGACCAATAAATTCCATCTTGAAATTTGCTCCTGTAGTGTCCGCCCCTTAAATATTAAATAGAAATGTGTTTTAATAATAATGTGATATCAGATGTAGATCAAGCTCTGGTTTTCAAACTTATGGAATTAATCAATCAATACTCTGCAAAAATCTCAGGGTAGGTCCACCGTACCTGCCCCTTGCTTTTTACAACTATGAATATGTGTATGGTTCTATTCACAGGTTATTGACTTCTTATTGAAGTTCATTCAAGTTCAGAGATATATGTAAGATATAGCTCTTGCTCTGGTATCTGGTTACTGTTGTAATATTGTTTCAATGTTTGGACATGAGATAAATTTAGTTAATTAAAAGATTAACGAACTTGACTTGTTTTTTTGAGTTGATATTATTGTAAATTTATCTTAAAGATGGAAGACAGATGTTTGGATAAGGGCGCAATTTCAGTGCTTCCCATAAGTTCTATTTTCAATCGTCTTTGATAATATGTGTAAAGTAGAAGCAATGATTAGGGATCCGTTTTATTACTGTAAGGCAATACGTCTGTACCTGTTCATCATAGTCTCTAATTTCTAGTTAGAGATCCAGCTAGCAAAAGATTAACCTGCTTGTATGAATGTGTGTTTATATTATGGTAAAGTCATCTCAAATATGGCCATAATCGCTATATCCTGTAGATATGCTTCTGCCCATGGTGTTAAATTATGATATTTAGCCAGAACTTACACATAATAACGTCCATTTAGATTTGAATGTGCGCATTGATTATACCACCATCCTCCTTTCTGATAGTTTGCGCAATTCTTCCCGAACGGATCGTTGTCGATGTCTTTCGTCGTGAATTTCATGTTGTTATGCCATGTCAACGAATCGCCAGCGTTTCCGTTGTAGTTTGCGATTTTTAATCGGTATCCGTCGTCTTCTCCTTCCACTTTGAAACTTTGATATTCGACAAATGTTTTTACACCACTCCAATCTTCCATATCGATGTGGAGTTTGTAATTGATTCCAGATTGTACTGTCATGTGATGAATATTGTCGAGACCTGAGAAATTGTCAGAGATTAAGTTCTGTTTTAATTAGAGCTGTGCTTAAGGACTGCTATATCTTGTACAGTATAATGCAAAACTCAGAAAGTTCATGATTTGAAGGGACACGTACGAAGTACGAAAGAATTGTGCTGCAAACTCTTGGGGGGTCTGACAGAGATCAGGGGGCACTAAGGGGGAGGTTTGGGGCAACAGGTGTTTATATTTACATAAATAACCCCATCTTTGGCAAGAAATTAAATACTGCTTGTCACTCTCTCATACTTGGTCGTTTTACTTACCAAGCCAGAAATCTGAACTCAGCAGTCCAAATCCTCTTTGATAACTTGCCATGTTACGATAAAAATTCACTCGGGGTTCAGATCTTCGTTGGATCACAGTCCAACCACCGGGATCCTAAGAATAATTAAAAGAAAATCTATTTGTTAATATTGTTTAACTCTTTCGCTGCAATAATTCCTATTTGAAATATTAAACTGTTGATTGGCATCTTGATTAAGTTAAACAAAGACTGGCCTAAACGGGAAAAATGTCCATGTTGAATTTCACATATGGTTATTATGCTATATAGCAGTTGAATAGAAATTTAATTATGAATAAATAAAAATGAAATAGACATAAATAATTTGCAAGAACATTTGAGAGCTGTATATAAAATAGAACATTTATTTTTTCCATATTATTGTATCTCTGTGAAGCTCTCCTGTGTCCAACCATTAATTATAGTTTATCTTTACCAAATGTCATCAAGCGAGCATGAGCACGAGTGTGAAGTGACACTAATTCTATGTTACTGAATGATTCCTGGTTGTCAGTTTGCATTCCTTCATAATTACTTTCGCAAATATGGTTCAACCAACGATGGCCAATCTACATTCTACATAGTTGGCATCTGAACAGTCTCAACTATATTTAGATTCTGTTTATGAATACACAGAAGGAAACCAAGTGTAATGTAGTGGTTATCTTATCTATGAAGTCTGTCAGTTTGCAATCCTGAAATGCATCTATGATGTAATTGATGTAGTAGTCTCATTTATCATACAGGTTGTTAACTTGCCGTCGAAGTTCACCCAAATTATACAATATAATTTGTACATTAACTTATGGGTTGCTGTACTGTAGGTGTGGTATTGGTGATGTTAGTAATGCAAACTGTGTTTATAATATCTTTGTTAGCAAGTTTTATCTTTTAAGTGTCTGTGGTGTAGTTAATGTTACATAGATAGATGTAGCTCAAGTTCCAATATATGTTTTGTTATGAATATGTTCCACTACCTATGGTAGCTTATTTCGGTCTGCTTGAATCTTTACTTGAATTTTCATCACGTCAGTTTCCAAGTGTTTCCAAGACATGCAACTTTCCCTAATACATCAAAGCATATTCTCACCTGATCAAAATCGCACCAAACACGAATTCTTTTATTCATTGATGGTAATTTGAGATTGTATTCACCGCTTTGTGAGAATCCAGCGTGTTGTATTTCGATACAATCTCTGTAAATCCCTGTCAAAAAAAATTAATTCAATATTTTTTTTCCCAGATAGGAAATTGTAATAGTAATTGTAAACATTGTATTTTACCCAATGACTGCAAAATTATGTAATACCACATAGTCTGGACCCTTGGCAAAATTCTACTCTGGAATGATCAGGGATGCGAAGGAAGGATAATTGCATTAGAAGTTGCGTAATAGTTATATTAGTTAGTAAATTGAATAAAAGTAGATTATAAATGGAATGATTGTACGCGTCGGTACGATCTACTCGTGAAAATTGCGACCATGATTGCGCAATTGCAGGAGAATGTTTTGAAAGTTTTTGTTTGCCGATAGAAGATTATGAATATATGTGTATTCGGAAACAGCACGAGATAAAACTTCCCAGGAAAAAAGTTAATTCTTGTTTCAGTTTTATTTTATTCATTTTTACAAGGTAGGCAAACTATTTTTTTTGGTAAAATTCTTGAAATCATTCTTTGAACTTTATTTTATTGTCAGACAAGTCGCGAACTTTTCGTTTTAATTAAAATATCATGTTTGTTGTTATTGCGTCAGGGTTTAGAATCTCTTTTGCAAAACAAACAATGGAGTCTCCGACCATCTCGATTTATTTATTTACTTTAATTTTATTTGATAAAATGAATAATAGCCGATCCCACACACGTTTTAGATTGCTCTCTGGTGAATTTAATGACTAATATCAAGTTATACTAATACATGGAAACTATTATATCCTGTAGTGAATGCATGAATGAACTAATCCCCTTATCAGCCATCTCTAAGTTCATGCTTGTGAGGTCAATTATTGCATCCTGAGATGTCAATTGCTGGATCCCTTTATCAGCCATCTTCTCCAATTACCCCAATAACTTGTAAAAACCAACAGTTAAGGATGATTTAAGTTTAAGCTTGTGAGGTCATAATGTTCACCTTAATGTTGTTTTTTGAGGATACAAGATATCATGGTTACTGTTCCCATGGTTTTCTAACACCTATGGGACCCTCAATGCGGTTGCATGAACTGCTTTTAACGACTTATGTGCTGATAAAATCAGAAATATTAAATAAGAGAAAAATGATGTGATGCAACCTGAACTAGTGTTAAGTGAAGGATGTTTTTAAATTTGAAACTCAATTAAACTTAATGTATGAGGTCATCTACAGATATCCGGTTTCATGTTTGTCGTCTGCGGTTGGAGGGCTTGGTTAAAAACATACGTCATACCAATATAGATGCTTTATTTTGCGTTACTTCGTTAACGCATGATCGGTTATTTGGTATGAAAATGGTTGATTGATTATTTTTATCAGACTAGGTTTGGAGCATTGCATGTGATGTCATAATCAATCTTTATTTAAAAATTTCATTTATTGATATATTTTGATCCTCCTTTCGGCATAAAAACTATCTAGTTCTGGGAAAAGTTTGATACTGGTATTCCTTACTTAGCTTCTGTTACAACGACCTGGTCGTAAAAGAAGAACTGCTTACTCTCATTACCACTTGATTCAAACAATTTCACATGTTAAAAGAAAAGAACTAAATTTCTGAGATGTATTTTAGGTATTTTTATATAAAAGTCGACCTTCCAAAATAAGGCAGCACCCTTTCCATTTAACCATCAAGAATTTGTATGTGTTGTGTGTATGTGTATGAAAATATCAGTTTAGAATCTCGAGTTTTCCGTATCACATATTAAAAGTTCACAGCTCCCACAGGGGGAGCACTATCGCCCACATTAAGGTCCACTGCTATATTATACTTTCATCCAACCTGGGCTGCGTGTCGTTGTTAATTGTAATGCGCCACCTGGTGGTTTGCTTGGTCCGTCGCTTGACTAAAGATGAAAATAAATTTGAGTTGCATTGAAATAATTCAACTCCGCCATATTCCGACTTACCGTACTTCGAATCCTTGATATAATTTCTACTTTATTCAATAATTTTGCCACTGATTGTTGAAGTTGATCGATTTGTTGTTGTTGAACTCCGTTCTGTTGTTTCAGAACTTGATTGTCGATTTCAAGTTTGACAATTTTCTCCTGTTATGTAGCAAGTGCTGGATTAAGCATTTTACATTATATATGTTATATTGTATATTTATTGATGTGACACTTGTACTATTGCTGTGTTACTGTGTATATATACAATCCTCATGTAGGCAGTACTACAGTACTATCTACAGGTACCAGACCAATTATCCGGAAGGAACAGAGAATCAGAGTTTTTATCCCGACACCATTTTAATAGTTAATTTTCAACAACTGTCCTTACAAGCCTGCTTTGGGAGTAGAATTGATTCAAGCAATGGATGCACATGGTTCACTCAAGAGGGTTCAAGCAAAGTTGGGAAACCACAAAAAGCTTTTACTTTTACCTCAAACTATCCACGCCCTAACCACTAAAGCTCAAACTATTATGTTCATTTTGAATTTGGTAGTTTATTATGGAAAACCAATTCGAACAGTCGAAACTTAGCCGAAGTTAAATATTTTCTACTACTAAGATAACCAGTGCTTATTGGCATATTGTGATAGTAAGGAGGAATCTAAACAGCGTTTTATTTGTTGTCACATATGTATAGCTAATGATATGTACTTTGATTCATTCGCACAATCTAGAATTTAACGTAACCGAGAGACAACACAAGAGGTAAAGTGTCATGTTACCTATTATGACTTCACTGCTCTGTTATGGTTACGAGATTATACTAGCATTGTGACTTCATACCTTTAATTCTAGATATCTTATTGTCTGGTTTAATATTTTATTGTCCAACGTGGTAAACTCGATTGTGTCATCTCTTTTCCTTATTATTTCGTGTAACAGTTGCATGTAGAGTTGTGAAAGACGAAAATTCATATTTCGCGATTCCTTTTGCAGAAGACGAATCTGTTGTGAGGGAATAGATATCATTATTATATGTAAAGGGGCGCTCCGGACTTCGTCTGTTCCAGCAGACCGTTTCCGTGCTGATGTTAACGAAGTTTCAATTTTAAATATTCCCGCGGTAAATCAGGAACTTAATGCCGTTCATTATATGCTTTGATGTTTATTTTCACTGGTTACAAAGTATAATATTATATCTATGTGCAAAATTACAAATTATAGTTAGTTGCCATCACGGAAGTGGGCTCGCAGTGAAGGGTGGTTTTAGCTTTTACTGTCCAATGACCTATCGCGGTATATGTGAATTCGCTTTAAATCGTACACTACCGCGCGTTATAAGCAAGTTACAATGTAGTTGATCTGAAAATTCTCTTATATTTTACCTCATTTTTAATGCCTGTTGTTGACGTCCATTCACGCTGAAGAATTTCGATTGTTCGTTCGGTTTCCGTTACTATTACGAAATAATTGTTGAAATTACCGAAATTCGAACCACAACTTTCATTACGTCATACCTCTGTTACGTAGCGCCTGTGCTTCCAGTTCACTTGTTTGTGATGTTCTAATATCGTACTTTTTAATGCAGATTTCTCGGTTCTCGGGCAAATGGTTCGGTAATATGAATGAAACTTTGCATTCTGTAGTTAAAAGTGTCGGGAAAGTTATTAATGGCGGGAATATATAATGATATATTTATTTTCCCGCCACTTACCTTGGTTCTCGTTGGATTGAGTCGCAGTTGTGCGATGATGTTGAATTTCATTGGTCTTGATGTCACTTTCTGTAGTTGGTAACGTGGTAGCTGACGTACTGGTGTCGTCATAATTGACAGATGGGTCTGGTGAAGGTATCTTCATCAACGGAATAAATCTCGCGTATTTTTGTATTTTGATGTCATATTGCTTGTTCACTTTTCCTTTAACGACATTGTTTATTACGTCGACAATAGGAGGATCAACAGCTGGATTTTGTGTATTCCCGCGATGACATAATAATGCTATAACAAAGGCGATAAGTAGTTGCCGTCTATGCATTGTGTATTTAAAATCACTGATGGCGGGAAAATATTGAAAATAAAGGTTAATTATCGCATTCAAAGTAATAAAACAGTGCATGAACTTTATTTCAACCTAAGCTAAGATCGAATTGAATTAACATTCACTCGTAGTTACACCTGTCCGCTATACTGCTATGTTCATTTGAATAAGTGCACAGGTACTACCCGACTTACCAATATGATACAAACGAAGTTTTATTCAAGTAAGAATTTTGTTCGCATTGCCTGTTTCCTATTACAGCGGTTCACAGCACAGGTGACAGCACAGTCGTTTTTTCACAAGTTTTTTTTTGTCTCATAGGCCCCCTTTTCGAAATATTGCTGTAACACCTTGATATTGTCTCGGTATTATCTTGAAATATTTCCTCACACAAATACCATACAGCTCTAGATTGAAGATATAAGCTCTTTAGTTCTCCGTTTATTTGTCAATAAATCCACCTATAAAATTGTGGTATACGTCACAGTATAGAAACATTATCCTAAGTAAACTACCTATCCCTATATTAATTCCTGCATTTGTCTCCGACTTAATATATTTCCTAGCACAATGATACCCTACAGCTCCAGAATGAAGTTATATAGCTCTTGTACTTCTCCGTTTATTGTAAATCAAACTATAAAACTGTGGTACACCTCACATGTAAACGACCCATCCAATATTTATTCTCGCCCTCATCTTTTGACTTTTGTTAAACCAATAATATCAAGTGATTTCCATCAGTTCACACCAACAGCACTGCGTCTACTACTCACTTACGATTTCCGGTTGTGGCGCATTATGTTCCTTTCCTTTCTATGTCTGGAATTGCCTTTGTTTTTGCTGATAGTATTATAATAGTACGGTGTCAAGCAAGTTATATAGCTGTTTATATTCACAACATGGCAGCAGGAATGCTGCAGTGTTGATGATAGCTAGTTGGAATACAACGTAACCCTTCATATATATAATTCTATTATTACATATACACGGTAACCATAAAATCTTCTTCAACCACATGTAATACAAGGCAATCTCTATATTTATATAGATAACTAGCTGCCTGAATCAACGTAACCCGACCTTTCTTTATTTATTTAAATTGATGGGCAATTTGTAGAAGGTATATCCCATTGGCCTGAAAGGAATAGTGGTAAATAGCTTGCCTAGGTTCAAAATCTTGGCTTTCCTTCGCCGATCCCATTATTCTCGAAAAGATGATATGTTTATTTCAGGTGTAACATTCAAATCCTTATCGGTGGGAATGAATCAAAGTATATATCATGTCCCCCCCCCCCCCCCCGTAACAACGAATATAATATGTCGCGCGTAGCGCTGTTTAGATCCCATTTAGCACACGCTATGTAACCCTAAGCAATAATAACTGCAGCTGTGCTATGGCATTATTTCTCCTTCTGACATTATTTAACCTGAAACTCACATTACATAATTTGGTTGACCGAGTGCTCAAGTTACTCAATCAAGGTACTGTACGTTCTTCATCACGCTATTTTTCTCAAGGCCCGAATATACTCGTTGCTCAGTGTAAACTTGCTACTGTAATTCTTGCTCGTAAATTATTTTTCAAAAACAAACAAACAACCAATCAAAATAATTTCTTATTTACCTTGGCTGGCTTGTCAGACAACGATTTATTATCTCACTATATATGCGCCTTCGTTCTGTTCCACTGACAATATGGACTTGAGCAAAAAGTCGAACCGTTTAAAACTCTCGATTCCTTTTTTTTACGAGCTATGACTTCAGCTCTCGTTGTCGGAACTCAATTAATTAAAACAGAAAAAGCGTGAAAGTCGCCGATGAATTTGAACGATGTTATCACGATAAATGACAACTTGAGTGTAAAGTTACCGACCCTGAGGAATGTTGGCCGTTTGTTAGGATAGGCGTTGTAGTGTTGGCACATTTTCAGAATTTTTTTTACCTTGTCTATTTACGTAATGTTGAATATAATATTTATAGGCGTCGATACGCGATACGTAACTAATAATTTGTAGGTAGGGGAGTGGTGTATATCTGTACGATATTGGAAATATATATACACTGAACAACATGATATACAGTAACACGATGACAGAGAATACGGTAAACAACAACACAGAACTTGGTGTATAAGTGAAGCGTCGACGTGGTGAGGCGGATCGGATGAGTTCAGTTCTAGATTGTGGAAATAAATCAAAGTACATTTTATATGTCATTTCCTATAAACCTGTGACAACGAATCTTTTGTCTCAATCTGGTACTGACCAAAGCAAGGTAGCAAACGCCTCATGTCATCAGACAGTCGTTAAAACTGTCCAGTATCTCCTTCAGTATCTCTCAGTTTGTTTTTACAAAGGTCAAATTACTTTGAGTTCATTCTAAATATTCTTCCTTTGTTTCTGTAATTTTATTTACAAAATAGAATTTGAAACCAGAAATGACGCAATAACGCATTCCATCAAGCATAGAACCCTGTGTTTGTATCGTGCGTAGTGTTGTTTGAATAACCTTTAACCTGAACCTTTCAATTTATTTTTATCAGGAATGTATCTCGCTGATCTCATGTTCATCGACTCTGCACATCCAGACACTGGAGGGCTCGAGAGTCGCGAACGAAAAAACAAAATGAACAATATATTAAGGATAATTTCTGAATATCAACAATCAAATTATGGTAAATTTCATAAAACTTTGTCATATTAGATATAAAATGCATTGCAGCGTTAGCACCAGAAATTATCATTACAAAGCTTCAGATATTTAATAAGAAAGACATGAAGATGACTCTGGTAATGTTTGAACCCGCAACTCCTCGATTGTGAGACGTGCTTATTACTGCTGAGCCACTCTCCCATCTGATAGAGGGATTTTACCATCATTTAACACAGAAACTTTTTTTTTCAGATCACCTGCGCGAAATTCCACATATCAAAACATTTCTTCATTCGGTGAAATACATCGAAGAACTTCAGAAATTTCTCGAAGAAGATAATTACAAGTAAGAATAAATAAAATTGATCACACCAACAGAGATAATTTAATTATCTTATCTGCAGGAGATCACTAAAGATCGAACCGAATCAGTCAATGACTCCTCGTAAAGAACCAAAAGATGAAAATTTGTTGAGTATGTGTTACATATGTCATGTGCGTTGCGTGAGTGTAGTGAAAAAACTGCTAACCAAACCAAGTAGATTACAGATATGTGTTATAGGAGAGACTCGAGGTTCTGAAATAAGAACAACTGGCTTAGAGAGATCATCGCTTGCACCCTGTTGAACTGAAAGCTTGTAATAGTATTGGGTTAAAACATCCAATCACATTAGTTCAATGAATGTTTTTATTTTCATAGAATGTACTAGCAACCTAATTTTTCTTTTGCAGGAGTATGTCACAACGATCTGCCGAGAAGGTCATTGACCCCTCCGTCCCAACACATGTTTAAGCCAGGACATAGGAAGTCTCAGAGTCTCGGACGTGAAGGAAATTTTACTAACAGTCGACCCCGAACAGAACCTGCAAAAATTCATAAAAGGTCGGGGTTGGTATATTGAAAAATTTCTTTTGTTGTTATTAGTTGTTGTCATGTGTTGTAGTAGATTACACAAGTATAAAACACCCGACCAAAGCAGGTGTCATTATGTAGATGGAGATAAGCACTAATGCAGAGTTATAGAGTAAAAAGGGACTACACTGTAATTTCGTTATAATGGGTTCGTTAAGGTTAAAATGTCAACATGTAAAAAACTGGGATCATGGTCAATCACAGTTCTAGCATTCACTCATTGAAATAAGATTCAGTTACCCATCAGGACATATACATGCTCACATACATACACGTATACGAATTCATGTTTAATCATGGCCTGGTATAATGATTTTCACAGTATATGAATTCATTGTGTTGAAATCAGTTCTTTGTAGTTAGGTTGAATGAAGCTGATTTTAACTTTTGTAAAGGTCATGTGAGGTCATAGTTCATTGATTTTTTCCCTCCATCTGACCCTGCTTTGGCCCCCTTGTGTTGTCTCTGTATGTCATATTATTTTGCCAAACACATATGTATTATATATTTTTTTTCCGTTTGCTTTCATTTTTCTTTTGTTCTTTTTTTTTGTTTTAATTTTTCAAACCTTAATTTAAAAGACGATCGTTCTATGGACGCACGAAACCTCGCGATTACAATTCTTCAAACAATGAAAATAATCAATCAAAAGCTGATACCAGGTCTTGTGCTTTCTTACTCTTTTTCTCTTTTTTTGTTTCTTTTCATTTGGTTGTTTTGATTGAGGAGAAATTCTCTCCTTTTCTCTTTATCATATGGAATATGCCGACGTATAAGTCGACCCCACTTTTACGAAACTGTAAAGAATCTGTATATGTTAACCAGCAGCTTAGCATTCAAGTAGTATACAAAACTTGGATCTTTCATACAAGTTGTGGTACAAGACTAACATGATAGAATTAGTATACTACAGCATGTAGGCCTGCTGGTAGCCTGAAAGCATTATTTTCGTAATATTTTAGGCAATATTTTAATGCGTCAGGACTTAACTTATACGCTGGCATAAACCGTAATGAACTTTTCCTCTGAAAATATTTCGCTTCTTTTCTTGGTAGTTTCTCATATTTACTGTTTTCACATCATAGCGGAAGTTTACCTCGGTCCACTGTGAATCAACCTCTCGTCTTGACGACCTCGTTGCTTGACGACAGTATTATATCGCCAGGAGCAACGGTTGCCCAGACAAAAAACAAGAATGGTTCGATTGGAAGCAGTAGATCCAATTCGGGGTCAGAGTTCAGTGACGACACATCGTGGAACGGTATAAGGTGAGTCGAATGCTGTGAAGTTAAAGGTCATCATAAATTTTGTCGTTATTTTTAAGATCACATGACAGGAAGTATAGCCAGAATAAGAAAAGTTCGACATTTCCGTTATGTATGAGACTAAAAAGCAAGGTCACGATGTCAAAGTCGAATCCCGGTTTCTCTAGTTTAGTAAATGAGGAGAGTTCAGAGAATGAGGATGATGAGATAAAGAAAGAGAAAAGAAGAATTAACAAAAATGAAATAAATAAGGAAGAGAGTGTAGCAAGGCAATTATACCAAACTCAGATATTGTATTTACTTGTATAAAAGTTGTATACCAGACAGTTCTCTTCAGATATATACAATTGTTCCTTGTACTTTGAACAAACTTTGTACGTTCCAAACTTTGAACAATTCACACTACAGTCCACTGTATATCATATCTGTAACAATCAGCAGGAACACAACACTTGTCTGTTTATATAATAAAACAATTAAAAGACTAAATACATATACTTGATAAATGGCCCAAGGCCAGGGTAACGATAACTTTATTTCTCTTTAAATAATAAAACCAATAAGTACTGTGCTCGTAATAATAATAATCAATTAACTATGATCGTGGTCGTTGCTTATCTACGTATAAGTTATATGTCTGTATAAGTTGTATTTTTTTTACTAAATTCTAATATAAATGGGTTGGACAGTTATTAAAGTTCTGTGCCAAATAAGTGAAAGACTTCATGAGTAGATACGGTTAATTTTTTAACATTAACTTTTCATATTTTTATTTCAGCACCTCTGAAGCAAAACTAGAACTTGGTCGTTGTATATTCGAAGGATGTTTGAAAAGAAAATGTGTCTTAAAACATGGAAGAAAACCTCCTGTAAGTGAATGATGCCGTAATCAAGGTCACTGAGATAGAAGGGGACCTGGGTCCTGTTGTGATTAAAATGCTCCTTTTTCCCTTGAAAAGTAAAAGTAAAAATTGCAAAAGATTGCAGCATTACATGTAACATAGAATAATATCACAAGAACAATTAGGAGTGAACTTAGTTTTTATTGGTACCCTAACTAATTTCATCATAACGCTATCGTTGAGGTCCATAATATGTCATCAGGGTTGTATTAAATCACAATTACATTAGTGCTATTTGCCATTAAATATGAAATGCAAATATATTTAAGATTCTCAAATTTTTTTTATATTAGATTTCTTCAACAACAAAGTATTGGGTCAGTCTTTGTGACACGCAGTTGGTTTTTTACCAGGCGAAGTCGCTACGGGCAACAGATAAACATCATGTGAGTGATCTTTGTACTTTGAGGATTTGTCTGACCTCTGGTGTTAAACTCTGACTTATTCTATTTCAGTTCAAACGTACGCCTTGCAAGTTAGCTTCAATCCACGAATGGATGGTTTTGTATTCTGAAGATCCGTCGAAGCTGGATTCATTTCAGCTTTCAAATCCTAATCAAGGAGACATTTACAGGTAATATATGTTTTGTCATTGAAATATTCCTTGATATGAAGGAATGTTGGCCTCATTATTGGTATTATTCGAAACAGCGTTAGAAATACAAAGAAATCATTTGAGAAATCCCTGTATTATTTCCCCGTAACACGAAGCCACAGTAAATTATGACGTCACGAATAATATTTCGTGACCGAAGTGAAACTTCATCAAATTTCTATCGCAGCCATTTAAACCACCAATGGAGGTCTTAGCTGTCAGTGTTATCGCATACATTTTCGTACGCTCGAATGAATAAAAGATTGTTGACGTCGTATATATACGATACATGACGTCAATTTATTCAAGCGTGACATGCGATTTATTCAAGCCTGAGAGTCTAACGTAATAATAATAACAACCCGTAATGCAAAGCTCACATTAGCAATGAATTTCGATGAAATAGGAAGATTTTCAACAACAATAATCTCCCCATAGATTTCTTGGTGATGAAAGAATATATTTTCTTCCCAACATGATGAAATAATGATCGGTTCTATTGTTTGACATTGACTCAAGACTGGCAATGCAGATTC
The DNA here is from genome assembly GCA_013436055.1 of Halocynthia roretzi. Classification (NCBI taxonomy): domain Eukaryota; kingdom Metazoa; phylum Chordata; class Ascidiacea; order Stolidobranchia; family Pyuridae; genus Halocynthia; species Halocynthia roretzi. The sequence continues at coordinate 53,369 of QRAM01000179.1, read as the reverse complement.
AAGTGGGATATGTACAAACATACTGATAAGCTGACCTTGATATATAATTTGCTGAAATGATGAACTGTTATTTTTATCTTTAATAAATTACTTATTATTATTTTACAATCTTACTTCTGTTCACAGTGCATGGTCTGCACTTCTGTTGCTAGTTCAGTTGCTATATACAACTAATACTTCGTCCACAGTGCATGATGCCTAATTTGACTATTTTTATCATTGAATGTCATTTCAGCTTGTTTCGTTTCAGCTGTGGGGTCTTAATGTTAAGAACTCAAGCCAAACAAATATAAAACTAGCGACTACAGCGTTTCTTTCATTCATCAAAAAGAAGTTGTTTATTTGATTTTAAATTTATCATTTTTTCTAGGTTTCAGTGCGAATCAAAAGAAGTTGCATTAGTTTGGATCCGACGGTTGCAGGAAGCAATTAAAGGAGATTCTCCGGTAAGATCTTCATCATTTTCCGTTTCATGAGTTATATGTTTGGCATTGGGATATATTATGGGTTATGGGCCCTCTGTTTTGGAAGTCTAAAAAATTCTTCTGAAGTTTGATGAGAATAGGAATAATTAATTGTATAGTAGAGACATGATAAGACACGACTATGAACCACATGATGAGTTGAGACCACCTTTCCTTCCTTGACTATCTTTTTATAGATTTTCAAAACAAAACTTATATTATTTCAGTTACACTGGATGCGTATTCAATGGAGTATAGCATGATATTTTTTTCATATGACTCTTCAATATTTTAAACTAGTTCAAAATTTAATATTTGGCTCTTTGCCGTGAAAAGGTTGCCGACCCCTGACTCCTGCATTAGGTAAAAATAGTTTTGAAATCACTGTTTCAGATATATAAAAAAAAATTTTCTTTTGTTTCAGCCGGAGAAAGATTTAATTAATCTGGATGATACATGAACTGCTACCTATCGTATGAAGCCAAATACACTGCCACAAACGTACGTACATGAATCACACACCCACTGTCTGTATTTCTGTGTTGGAGCACAGTTTTTTCACAACTTTATTTTTTCGTTTGCTGCTTTTTTTACTTAAGTTGACTGATTACACTGCGTAGGTAGTTGTGTATATGACGTCATAATGTTGCATTTCGTTCCCTATTCTTACGTCATGAATGAAGCAACTTTGTAGGACATCATATATGGAGATAACTTTTGAAGTTTTTGTGACAACAATAAAAAATTATTTTTTGTTATAGATTTAGTTGAGTTTGATTTTTTAATAGTTATCAGCTCTCAACCAATTTTCAGTGTCTAGTTCATGTACTAGAAAAGGGTCAGAGACATATATGTTATACAAACAGTGGTGCCTCGTACTTAATCTGTTCCATGGAACCGTTCAAACTCTGAATTGTTTGAAGTTCAAATCAATTGTCCCATCAAAAGTAATGGAAAATGAATTAATCTGTTCCCAGGCTATAAAATTCATGCTGGTATTAACGAAGTTTTAATCTAATTATTCCTGGGGTAAATCGCAAGCACACTGCCGTGCAATACAGGCTTTGATATTTATTTTCACTGTTAACAAAGTATCGAGGCGAGTTCAAATGAGTTCTGCCAGGGTGGTTAGCACATTGAAAATAATGTATATACAGTAAAGCATATAATAGACTGGTTACATTGTTGTTATGTCGTCTTACCGCGTGGCAGCTTGTACTCGAGCAAAACAAAGGTGAAGCTATATGTATTTTACATGTGGTTGCGATTGTGTGCTTTCTTTATCTTTCGTTGCCTGTGTCTGATTTAGTCATGAGATCTAAGATAGAGGGAAGTGCTTCTAAGCGTAATGTTACATGTGTACAGGAAATGACATAATGTGTACTTTGACTCAGTCTCACGATATAGAATGAAACGCTGAACCTGTACAGACATATGACACCCAAGATACAAAATTTGAATTTTTTAACCCTCACTAAACTTGTGTGGCAATACGAGTCTACTGTTGCTAGGCAACACAACGTCTTCTCCGCTGTCATTGGTCAATTCTATCCCTCGTATATTTAAATTTTTGCTTTCCACGTTGTCTTTCAATCTCAATAGCTCGGAATGCAGTCTCAGTGATGCCGCTTGTACAGTCCACATGATGTCAGTATCGAGTATACGACATTCCTGATATATCGTTCTCTTCGCTTCAATAAAAAATACATTGTTATCCGATTATGATGATGACTTGCATAGTATTGTGATATGATAATGCATGCATGTGTTGCTTCACAATGATGGTGATGGTCATGCATTCTCTGAAAAAAAAATATGGTTATTAGTTGGAGTAAATTTATTCGTAAGAGGATCTCAGCAGTGAGGTATTGACCCCAAAGTCACATTGATGTATTATTCAGTGCTCCGTATTGTTCCCTGATAGTTGCTAAGTTGTTCTTTGCTCCTCTTTATGAGCCTACGAGTATAATATGTCTGATTAGACTTGATTTTGATAGTTTATTAGAAAATTTGTATGTGCAGTGGCGCCTGTGCAGTCTTATTCCACATCTGTATAACTGATTAGACTCCATCTTGAATTTAATAGTTCATTAACGAAACCCAGTTTATTGTCGGATCCCAGCCCAAAAATTGAACGCTACAACCCGGGAACTTTTTTACTGTCTTACCTTGGGTTTTTAATGATGACAATTCCAATTCGTCTGTTCTCGATGCGTATCTGAAATATATTAAAGAGATTTTACCAGTTGCAAAATGTTGCAATTACAGTTTCGATTATATTCGCTACGCGACATATTATATTCGTTGTTACATGTGTAAAGGAAATGGCATGATAATAAGTACTTGGATTTTTTCCCATGATCTGGAACTAAACGCAGCCCCACCTGTCCTGTATATCATCCCTATTATGATATACAGTCGTCCCTCTCCGCGTACGATCCAATACCAACTTCTATATCGATAATGATGGATAGTAACGGTAGATAGTGCGCTGTGGGGCATTCATAACTACGGCGATTACCGACTAAGCCGAATTTTTAAGCTTGTTAACTTCAAACACGAATCTTGAATCCACAGAGATGATAAACTTATTATAAAACATTCTTTTCATTTTTATTCGACTGCTTATCTAGAATGTCTCATATTTTGTTTGTCCAGGTTTGTTTGGCTTAGAGGAACTAGAACTGTTTTGTAAGGACATGATTATAGAATTGAAACACATTATGTTATCTGCAATGTATGCGTTAGATTATGAAATCAATCCGCGGGTACAGTGGGACGATGTTAAAATATTATTCACAGAACAAAAGAACTTTTATTTCAATTACGTTTCTTCAGTCCCGTCGTGTTGATGCCTTCGAGGCCTTTTTCGTCTTGGTTTCAGAACTTTCCAAAGTAGAATCGCGGTTGCAATTAGTATAAGCAGAATTATACACAATACTGGCACCACAATTTTAAGAGCTTTATCTGAAACAGAAGCAGAATAAAATACTCAAAATCATTATAGTTAGCACGACATTCTTATTCATAATTCTTCGATAGCGACTAGTTTGATGACCCTACTGACATAAGATAAACTCACTGGGACCTTGTGACCCAGTACAATGAATATAATACAGTGGACGCAGCTTATTGTGATTGCTTTTGGAAAAGTCTCTTTTTGATAACAATAACTGGAGGGATATGAGGGATATCAGGACAGGGTCGTATTTTGAAAAACTCTTGAGATAGGATGGTATCCTTTTGTCACACACTTCTGGAACTTACTTTTGTCGCTGTTTGCTTTGGGATGGCTATAATTTAATTTTTTTCATATGCTGATGAAACAGAATTTCTCCTTTAAAAAAATCAAATTATCCTTTCAATGATAAATTCTCACCTATGCCTTCTCTTGTGTTTGTAGATATGATAATTGTTGTACTTTTATCAGTGAATTTCTGATACTTTGTGCTGGAAAGTTGTTGCGTAGCGCGTTTTACATCGAGATTGAAAGTATTGAAAGTCGTTTGCGATTCATCCGTCAAAGTGCTTTCTTTCCTCTGTGTTACGTCACTAATGGTAGTTGTGTCTGAAAACATGCCATAAAGAAGATAAGATAGCGATTTGATATGAATATAAGCACTCCTCACTTAACGACCACCTCACTTAACAACAGTTATCACGACTGCCAACTACGACCGTTTCCCCGTACTTACAACCGTTAGATAGGGTTTCCATTATACCTTTACGAATTTGTTTATTCAGATAAATCATATAAAACTAACTCTGGGTAAATTCTGGCTATCAACCTTCTGGTATCCTTGAAGAAATATTCAAAGATATTTTCCAGGTCGCTGGAACAGAACCGGGATATTAATTCATTTACCGACCAATTTGCTTCACGACCCGGTTGCTAGAAAAGAACTGTACTATACATAGGTATGGAGCTTTTTCAGCTATCTTGACGTCATAGTTGGGATACGTATTATACATGGGTGTAGAGCTTTTTCAGCTTTCTGGACGTCATAGTTGGGATGCGTATTATAATACATGGACAGTTATAATATCTATTTAATATATATCAGTTCGGTTTACTAAATTGGCCACCTTAGACTATTGACTAGGAATTACCGATTCTCAGAATTATTATATTTGTGACGAAAGATAAGCAATAGCCACACTTGAAAATATGATGTAAACAATTATTGAATAAACAGCAGGAAAAATTTCTTTGTTTGTTAAAGAATATAGAACAGATGCACGCGTGTTTTCTTCACCACGAGAACGTTATCTGCACGATCATAGTTGTTGTTTACTTTTAACTTTTATTTAAACTTCTTATCTGTGATGTCCCATAGTTTGTTTGTCCAGGTTTATTTGGGTTAGGCCTTAGAGGGACAAGAACTGTTTTATAAGTACAGGAAGATAGAATTGAAACACAGTTGAGATGAGTTGAGATAGTTGTTGTTGAGATATTGTCCCCGATTTATATGATAGATATAGTACTCATCTAACAAGGTAAGGTTATATTATGGTTTGCGATCCCTAGTCTAGATTCAGCGCTGTACCAAAGAATTTCTAATTTGATTTATTGTATTTGTTCGATCATAATACGTATTTCTCGCCTTTATTATTTGGGGATACGAATTATACATAGCGATAAGAATTCAGAAATTTAAGATACGTCCCAGCATATCTCAACGCTAGTAAAATGGCTTAATATAACAACGAGATATAGCAGGCAGCAAATAGGATAACTTTTAAATAAGGCGCTAACCTTAGAGGTTGAAATAATATTCGTATTTTATTTGTGTATTTTACTGTTCTTATCAAAGTGCCGTGAATTTTATTTCGCAATGCTATTTTTGAACACTCATGATCACATTGATTTGAGTACTACACTTAAAGTCGGGGTGCGTAATATTCATGATTACAGAGCCTTTTCAGCTATCTCAGCTATCTGGACGCCGTAATTGGGGCGCGTATCATCCACTAAGACTTTACCAAGGGACTATCATACATGGCTATATATAAATAAATAACATTGAAGGAGTGATTAAATGATAATTTGGCCTTAATACAACCAGATAAGGAACAGTTCCAGTAATGTACAAACTAGTTGCAAGTATTAATGAACTATTAGCGGTAGTACAATGAAGTAGCTAGATGCAACTACCTCATTTGCCACACCTAGCGGTCACCCATGGTTGCCCATAGTAATATATAGGACCGATGACGTCATTGAGAGTTATCATCAAGTTACCTAGAATGAGTGATGTGAGTTACAGATGTCAGTCAAATTTTTTTACTTGTAAATTTAGTTGTTATTATTTTGACGTGCTCGGTCGTACTTCGTTGTGTTTCGTCTGTGCTTGTGCCTACGTCATCCGTCACCATACCAACGGTAGTCGAGATGTCTAGAGATAATTTGCATGTATTTAATTTATGTTTAATCCTCTTAATTTAACCATAATATTTAAGCAGCAGTATTGTATAGACAGAGTCAACCACCTGTGGGCAGTAAGTCAGTCAGGCATCAGTGGGCTCCCAAATTTGGAAAAAGGTTTACATGTTTCAATAATCAATCAATATATATTACAGTAATTATTTTGCAATTGCCAAATGTCATCAAATATTGCGTAATATTATAACTGTAAGAAATAAGAATTTCAACACAATGTAATACACCATTAGTTTTAATCAAATTTTATATATGGGAATAATGGAAGAAATACATTCAGTGGGCTCCAGATATCGATGGTACTTAGGACAATGGTCTGGTTGACCTATTGGCAAATCCTACCCTGTGTTTAATTGAATGTCGCACATCTAATCTATTTTTGAATAGATTTCAAGTATATATGTGCCTTAGTTTAATCTTTCTAGTAATTAAAGTTATCACTTACAATCTATACGATTAACAGCGGAATGAAATCGTAGACGGGTGACGTCATCTGTATTAGATGATGTCATCAACTTCACAAGAACAGTTTCTGTCGATGACGTGATATTTGTGAAATTGCTTCCGCGTCGTAATGTTGAAATTATTTTTCCCGATTCATCGCTTCCATCATAGATTTCTAACACTGTGCTAAAAATATCAGTGTGATGTCATAGTATACTGGTTTAAAAATATATTCAGTACTACCTGTTGCTGAATGTGACATCACTGAATGTAATTGTGATGTTATAATTAGTTTCGTAGCTTATCCTCCAATAGCATTTGAGTATTTTTTCTTTCGTTTCAACTATTTTGGTGACTGGCTGAGGGTATCCTGGTGTTTCAAAATGGCCATTTTCGCCGAAATTTTCGAAATTACAATCGGCTTTACCTAAATATGAAAATTACAATTCGCTGAGATAGATAAAAAATAATCCTGGACCGCGATATTTTACGAAACTTGCCGATTTCTTGAAATGTGGCAGAAAATCCGCGTGACTGCTGTTGTGAATTGCTGACAAATTTGATTGTGACGTAGTTAGTCGTTGATATGATGACTTCATTATGAAGTATACCGCATAGTTCAACCAATTGTTCTCCTCCGTCATTTATGACGACGTAATCGCCATCGATACAGTTCCCACCAGAAGACGCCTAATAAGGAGATGAACTGGGTTAACTGGATCAAATATTGGTATCGTATTGCCGGCGTATAAATTGAGTCTTGAAGGATAAAAATTCACCCAATAACTAAGGCCATGACACTACCAGCAGGCCTACATCCATAAAGCAGTGTACTAATTCTATCATGTTAGTCTTGTACCATAACTTGTATGAAAGATTCAAGTTTTATGCTTGCATGCTAAGCTGCTGGTTAACACATACAAATTATTGACAGTGCTGCCTTATTTTTAGAGTCAACACCCAGCGAATTTAGGCTAACATTTAAAATACACCTTAGGAATTTATGGGGTCAACTAATACGCCGACATAAACGGTGTTTTATCTTTGTTTTCAGTTCAATTACTTGTAATTCAAAGCTTTTAATGTTGATGTTTATCACGTTTCCCTCGAAGACTTTTATTTTCCATTCACAAATCGCGAGATTTGGATAAAAATCCGGATAATTTGGTGAATGGAATGAACCGCTTGTTATATTGTTGAAGTTTTGTCCGCACGCTGAAAAATATAAAAATAATTGAGATTGCTTTGGGACAGTCTCTTTTTGATAACAATAACTGGCTTATAACATTGAGCATTAAGCATTAACCCGAAGCATTAACCCTAACCCTAAACCATACACAAAATCCTTACTTACTAAATAATTACCTCTTTGCTTTGCAATAACCTGGACATCTGCTTTGAAGTAATCAGTGACGTCACTCGTTCGGAAAATGACGTAGAGTAAATTTTGTGATGACGTAATAGACAGCTTGTTGCTCGGATCGCATATCTTCTTGCTATCAACGATATCTTTCCCGAAATTGTGATAAATGATAATTTGATCGTTTGATATCTTGCACTCGTCTGAAAAAGAGATGGACGCTAGATGTCGCTCGTGAGTCCAGCAGAATACCGTTATTTTTACCTCAAATTATGTGTTTGCTGTTTGAGTTTATTGAAATGGGTTCGTATTAGGGTCTGGGAATGGATTAGGTACGAAGTAACGCATATGGAAATTCTGATCCCTTTGCTTACTATATTCAGGACCTTGACTACATTATTCAAAATTATTTCCAAACCTGATTTAGTGAATTTCGCTTCGAGAATTGTCAATTTGATATGATTTCCTTCGTCCGAGACAATAATCCAAACTATATGTTGCTTTGTTTGTCTGTTTCCGTGTCTGTTCGTGTCTGCGCTGTTAAATTCCATTGACGATTTGAGGCGAATCACGTGAATGTCGTCTGCCAATCAGATATTAATGATTATTACGCCACTGTGGTTGCTATGTTACCAGTGTAAAGATTGTTCCTATAGAATCACGTCAACAATATGACAGTCTTACCACATGACGGTGATAGATCACAATACTGCCAACCCCCTTCGTAAAGGTCGCACCAAGGTCGGTCGCGGACGCCCTTGGCGTTCCCGCATGGTTTCTGAAAATATTTTATCGTGATGTCACATACGAATAACGTGACTATATTGTGACGTTAAGGTACTCACGTCATTGTCTTGTTTCGTAATACATTCTTTTCCATTGATTGTTCTTGTAGTTTCGGAGATATCTGAATTATTGAATGATGGTAATGTTGTTTTGTATTAAATAATAGTTGGTAAATACCGAATATGTCGGCCTATATGATTAGTTTTAAAGCATAAATAATCTCCCAGAAACTAGAGGTCGACTATTACGCCGAGCATAATATTATCGATACATGGCAGATACAAGAATAAGTCAGCAGACCTACATTATATCATGTTAATCTTGCACGGAAATTACTAATTCTTTCATGGGCGAATTTGATTCCCAACCATTGTCCCTTTTAATAAATTTCCCATCAACCAATCACATACCGACAAAATTTTCTCCTTTGTTAACGTAACAGACAGAATCTTGCAACATGTAGGATCGCTTTGTCACCTGTGATTGGTTAAGAAATGGTGAAACGGGGAGTAAAATGATTGATGTTTCATTCGTCTTTTGTAGAATTCCTGGAAAAAATAGCTTGACAGATGATCAATTGAATTGAAGCTAAAGAGATGCAGCATGATATATGTAAAGGAAGTCCCCGGAGCGTTCGAACTTACAAACCGACTTTTTGAAAGGCATATTGACTCTAGATCTGAATGTACAATAGGTTGTCGCTACGTTAAACGAAACCAATTTTACCACAAGCCCAACAACATAAGCAAGAGTTTCGTTCCTATGATATTATATTTCTGGTCCTAATAACGTAGCCAAACTTCTAAGAGCCAGAACACTTATCGTTACGTCAATATTCGACTGTTTTATTGGTAGTTATGTAAACACATACGTACATACAATGACCTAGAATTGCGCAATACCAGTACAGTCGTCCTTCGCTATATCGCGGTTCCCTTTTTGCTGATTCACAACATCGCGGATTTTATATAATATTGTATT
>QRAM01000179.1:24925-43874 GCA_013436055.1 Halocynthia roretzi | reverse complement strand
TTGTATGTATTTTATTTCATGATAAATGCGTGCCGTACAGTACTAGTATGTTTAAGCCCTAAAAGTTTAAAAAAATTAAATAACCGGTCAAATGATTGTAGGGAAGGTTAATTAGGTAAATAAGAGTGTGTGAATGATTTATAATGGTTCAAAATACGTTTAAATATATACAAATAATTAATCAAATATGTGGTTTCTACTAAGTGGATTTTCATCTATCGCTGGAGACTCTGGAACGAAATCCCCGCGATAGGTGAGGGATTACTGTATCTTGGTTACCGTGCGTGGTTTTACCAGGTTTATATAGAACATGATAAGAGGGAATCACAAACATTGTAGTTATTTACACAAACACAGCGTGAGATCACGGCGCCTTCTGTGAACTAATCACACGACCTAACTTTAACAAAAAACTTAAAATAATAAATAATAGGGAGAACTGTCTAATCAAAAAGACTGTAATTGTTTACACAAACCTCTATTTTATATCTGACATCTTTATTACACTTCACAAAATGAAACAACTACTAAATCTAGCTACCATTAAACATAATAAAGAAAAGATTATGGCGCCATCTGCGGTCACGCTATGAACTAATCACATGACCTTGGTAAGTTTAAAGACGGAAATATTTACTTGATCTTGCTCAAAATCTTGCTGGATTAACAGATGTAAACAATGTCTAACCTCTCGACATACTTGTAGTAATCCTAATACATAGTCAAACCCCCATAAGCCCCCGTTGTGCACATATTATTGCCTTACCTGTCTTTTTTGCATTTAAACAAATTGGCGAATAATCCGGATAGAATGACGATGCAGTTACGTAATCAGCATTCGTTATGTCATCGCACGTCATCGGACAAATAAACGTCATCTTCGTTACATCACTGGGTAAATTTTGTGCAGTGGTTGTACACGTAATTTCTGTGTGATATAATAATGTGTAACATAAGATTGTTTGTTACGTCGTTAAAGAATATCTCTGTAAGACTATGATGTCATTGAGCAGTCAATGTAGGAATGGAGCATGGAATGTTGAATCATTTCCTTTGTAGAAGCTTATATCATGCTCTCTGAGCAGGTAATGATTTACCAATGGGCCAAGTATGCAATCGGTATCTGGGAGCCCACTGAAACTAATAACTAACTAATAATGTGCTGAAATATATATTATAATATTATGCAATATTTGATGACATTTGGCCATTGCAAATTAATTACAGTAATATATATACAGTATATTGAAATTATCGAAACATTTCTATAAATTTGGGAGCCCACTGATGAATTTTGAAGTTGATTTCAAATTGGAATTATTGTACAAACAACCACTGGTCTGTTTCCAAACGTCAAAGAGATACGAAGTTGCAAAATAACATGTACAGTATCATGTATTAAAGCTGAGGTAAAAATGAATTGCTTTCACGGGAAGTCGAAGGAATATACATCCACTATCATTTATTGCTCACAAATTATTCATTACATTGCTTATTGAAGGTGCAAGAGAATAAATGATAATTTAGGCTTAATAAAACCAAACAATGAACAATTCAACTTTCAGTAATGTACCAACTAGCTGCAAGTATAAATGAACTATCAGAAGAAGTACAATGCAGTAGCTAGATGAATTCTGATACAGTTGGGCAACTTCCCCATTTGCCACCACCAGCAGATGCCCATGTACAGTATATATGTCAAGTTTTTTTTAATATGTAATAATTATCTGAAGCAAAATTATCGATATAAAACTGGCGATGGCGCGTAATTTTATAGATATTCGTGTATATGATGCTCGGAATTCTTGTCTTTACTACTAAATGTTGACAACTAACTCTCAGCACTCGTATTGTCGTGATTATATTATAGAGATACAGTGGTGCCTCGTAGTTCGAACTTCCAAAGCTCAAGACTTTGAACACCGAATTCAGAACAATTCAGAGTTCGAACGGTTTCTTGGAACGGATCAATTACGAGGCACCACTGTATATAAATACTTGCGAAAGGATATACACTTACCTCTCTTTGAGTTCACTGCAGTTATAACCTGAAAATATTATGAATGGTAGATGACACGGTACAAGTAATATTACCTTCCATTACGTAATAATTTGCATTGAATTCAAGTGATCAACCGTTTCCTGCTCGCAAATACCATGGAAATATGTAAATGGCAAATTACTGTACTATCAACAGTTGTATTACCAACTTCATACTGCAGTGAATTAGATTTTTACTATCAGCAACTTACAATTAAACTCTCTTTGTCTATATATCGTTCAAACACACATAATTTTGAATAATCTTGTAATTATATCCGACCTCCACTGAGATTGCCTGTAAAACTTTTAATATCTCTTACCTTGTAAGCTCCACACAATAAAATGATCTTGATATAATCCATAATGCATTTGTTTCACCTTGTACGTGATACAGCTAAATTTCTTTCATATACTGAGTTCCGTAAACAAGGAAAGAACGTCATTAAAACATTTCCTACTCAGTAGAGCTGCCTGTCTGCAATAGCGCCTGTATGTCATGTCACGTAGTGTCAGGATTCCATAAATGAACAATGAAGTAATGTAATGGAAGTATTTTGACTCATATTACATTACTATGAGCTGTATATTTTGCTGGCATAAAATCACAAGGCAGAATGTGTGTTCCATTTGATATTTTACAAGGATTTGCTGGGTCGAGAACGGGGTGGCAAGGGAAGGTTCGTGTGGGTATGATGGGTTGCCTCGTTTCATTTTGTTAGACACGGATTTCCCTCAAACACTTATACTTTATTATGTAAAGGGATTTATAAGACAACACAAACTCCTTACTTAGCGACCAGATTATGAACGATCTAGTCATAAAGCGAATTAGTCGTTAAACGAATTCCTCACTTAACGACTGGGATCCGCTCCCAACGACCTGGTCATCCAGTGAATCAGGCGGTAAAAGAATTCCTCACTTAACGACTGGGATTCGTTCTCAACGACCTGGTCATAAACGAATTAGTCGGTGAACGTATTCCTTACTTAACGATCTTCATACGTTCAAATGAGCTCCTTAGATCGATTGAAAGCCGCGCGAAATTATGTTAAAAAATCTTTGTAAACCGCCTTCGATTGTAAACCGCACTTGTCCATAGGGTAGCCTACCTGAGCCTGATTTCGGGACGCGATTCCTGCTTGAAACGGATCCCCGTGCAAGTTTTCATAGAACCTAGTCAAGAACCCTCGGAGTTATGGGCGAACGAACATCTAAACTTACACAGTTTCTCCTTTATTTATGAGATGAGAAGATAGCAGAAGTACCCGGCGCTAAACTTCGGCATGGTAAGGGGAAAATATAAGCCGCCCCTGATTGTAAGCCAGCCTTGATTGTACGCCGCACGAAATGATGAAAAAAAATATATATAAACTGCGGCTTACAATCGTATAAATAGTATCAGTTTTATATGAATTATCTGAAGAAATTCGTAACGGTCGTAAGTGTGAGGAACGTGGCAGTCGTGATAACGGTCGTAACTGCGAGTGGTCGTTAAACAGGATAGTCAGTGAGTGAGGAGTTCTTGTAAATATGACGTAAATAAATAAATGGAGGACGAGATTGTTTTCTGTAGTCGACAATTCTTGCTTATCGTTTGATAAACAATGAGACATTCGACAAATAGTCTGCAAGAGTTTATCATTGCCAATTTATCAAATATTAACTTGAACATTGAACACAGACGGTGGTTACGTGTAAAATTTTTATGAAATCAGTTAGTTTCAAATAGAGAGAGAGATGTGTTGATGCAAGATAGGAATGTAGCACTTGTACTTTTATGCTTGTTTTATTGTTCTGATATTCATTTATCTGGAAGTTTTTATTGATAAAAGTTGATTCAGAGATTTCTTACGTTTTAGTATTCGTGTTGTAGTAGTATAATCTTCTGTGCTGTTATACGCAGCTGATGATAGTAGATATCATTACCATTACTTACGCATTCCTGCATTATCGGTAACAGAAACCTTCAGATATTATGCAGCAAGAGAGAGGCTAATTGTATTGAGTCCATGATCAACGTCAAAAGCGAAAACAATTCGGCGATCAACTTTTTTTAAATCGTTGTTAAATCTAGATCAGTGGTTCCCCAAACCCTTCATGAAGCGACCCAAATGTTTGAAAAAAATCGAAGTCAGAAAATGCTTACGTGTACCCCAACATGTACAGATAGTATACTGAGAAAAATATGTATTAACGAGTTACTTAATTGATAGTTTTGTCGACCTCACCTGTGGTTGCAATCCACTGCGATGACTTATTCTATAACATATGATTCTATAATGTTGAATAATTACAAACATATGGAAATATACTATACAGGGGTTTAATGTGGTGAAATATTATTAAGCGCTGACTATTAGGTAACAGAATACAATACCCTTTGTTATAGGACACGAACGTCACTTTGATCACGTTGTACAGTATACTAATAGATATTATGAGTTACTGAACCAATATAAACACTTCTTTTACAATGTAACCCGAAGTCGTATAATACTAAGGTCATCTTACTGCGTTATTATAATTGTTTCAACTGTTTTAAATGACAAAGAAGTGAGGGAAATTATTGAGCTAATAAGGGTATTGCGATATATTAACAAGGCTATAACTCCCTTCTTTATCGCTAGTTTTATCAAATAAAATTGACGGGTTCTACGGACACTGACATGGTCGGATTTATTTACTTGTGGGCTTATGGGATTACTTAGCCTATTGCCTAATCCAGCCATGGAACTTAATGCATGATTGCTGCGTCCATTCAATACAGTTGGTAAAGGCAGGGCCAAGTGGCCCACCGGTATCTCGGCGTCCACTGAAACTAATTTGTCGTAATGATGTATTATATTGTGGTAAAATTATCATTTCTTACAAGATAATATTATGGAATGTTGGATGGGATTTTGCCATTGCAATATATTTACAGTAATATATAAATATATTGAATATTAAAACATGCAAATAGTCTCTATAATGTGATGAGTTTAGACTAGAGCCCACAAGTAGGTAAATTCGGCCCTTGAAACTGGCATAAAAAACCATTGAGTTAGTGCTGGGGTGTTTGAGCGTTGATCACCTGTCATACGGGCAAGCTTATACAGGCACTGTTCGTGTAGTTTATGATGTAAAGAGCAAATATTTGAATTTATTACGTAATTCCATAGGCGTTAGTATGGATTTCACTTTCCCATAATTGCGTAACTTCAATTATACTTTTGACATTTATGATTTATTATTTGTTTGTGTCGTCTTGTTCAAAGTTCACGAAAATGAAACTAAATTTCGGGGTAACAGTGCGACATTCATCATTTGTTTATTCGCTTGTCGTTTCTTATTTAACTTAATTTAGTTCAAACACTTCAATTCTTCGAACTGTGGAGCTAATGCAAACTTACATTGTAACACAGTAAACCCCCCTCCATAATTAATATTCTTTACTACTGACGACGTATTAAAGTTTGTCACGAGATCGAAAGACACAGATTTAATATCAAGTACGGAATAAAACACAGTCAATATTGTCCCAAGTCATACTTAGAAGTATATATGACGCAAATTTATATGGTGATACTTCTGTTTTAGAAAAAAAGTATTTAAATGTAAGTGGAAGAGGGAGTGCTGTTACTAATTCAGGACTGACACTGGACGAGTAGGCTTCATAAATGTTTTAGTTTTGATATAGATTATAGTGTGATACGAAATTAATATATTTTAATCACGGCACGGTACAAAGGTATGATATAGAACTCGCCATTTTTGAATATTTTTCTAGGAACTTACTACAGTGCTTATCTTAGGATAGTTCGGGCTTTGTGTACTGGTCTCTTATTAGTCCCGTTGAATCCAATTGTTTCGTCAGTAATTTTATTTTAGTAGAAGTCGAATAAGTAAAATTAAACTATTCAAGTTCACATGTAACTGTATTAAATGACTAAGAAGAAGAAAAAATCAAACTAGTACAACATACATAAACTGAACTGAACTTATGGATCGTGATTCCTAATTTTTCTGAAATTTTCTGTTGAATATTTTGGCTCTGAGATACGCGCCCTGTGTCAGTTCGCATACCCATAAGATTGGGTATCGTTGTAATATCAATCCCATCTCATAATTTAATCAAGTTCTGCTTAATGGTGGTTACGTACATTGTGAGGTACAGTAATACTCTGATAATGCGTGCTGAGTTATATTCTTAACATTCATAGTAATTAAAAGTGTTTTGTAATTTCAAAGGCATTATATGCGTTGTGCTGAAAACAACTTACATATCTTCACTTAGGTATATTATACACCGTCAATATATGTAAACGTGTGTGATTGTAAAAGCTCCCTAGATGGTATGCGATATCTTGTGTGATGGTATTAGCTATAGTCACTGTACAATGTCCATGATTAATTGAAAACGCACGCGTACATTTTGGTAATGTGTTGTATATTGGTTGCAAGTCAATGCAAAACGCAGGTTATGTTATTCTTGTGTTAGCGATATTCCAGTCCAGAGCTATATCTGACTGAACTATACATCCTAGAAATCTAAAATTGCGCATAGAGTTGTAGGGCGCCTCGTAGGTTGTCATGGTGATGTCTGATTTTGTATCCAAGTTCTTATATTCGAGTAATCGATTCGAGACCGAAAATTCGCGAATATCGTGTTTAGCAATGTCCGCTAGATGGGGCTAGAACATATTAACTTATTTTACTTATGTCATGCTCGGGGAACTATATAGAAGTCATTTTCACACTTTTCATTCCTTGATCATGTACTACATCGTCTACCCTGCCTTATTACCCAACTTCAGCCCCGTGAACCTTACCATTCCCCTTGTTCCTAATTCCTCATTTCCAACACTGATTAGGGCAGAGGATCTCAATGTTTTCGTGGCTCCGCTTGAATGGCTCCTCACAGAACCACTGATTAGCGCGATCTCAATTAATATGGGATATTTGCTTTCGCATTATTTTTTCTATCTCTAACATCAAATTAGAATTGCAGGTTGTTGGTCAACATTGCGTAGTACAGACACGGATAGGTGATGCCGTGTTGTGATATGGAATGTGGATTGGTTGCGATATGGAATTGTATAAGTGATGTGGCGTGTAATGAAAACAGACATTTTAATGCAAAAACTGTTGCGAATCTGTCAGAAATGGTTCATAATAATAATAATTATAGTTACAATTATTCCGATGGTGAAATCGTTGAAAACAGTTTTGTTAAAATGTTATTTATAATATTTAAGGACCATAATGCCAATCTTCAGCATTCAATTCGTTCCCCGGCATATTGTCTCGAATATTATCACTAGATAATTCTCAATGTCATTGCCATCTGAATATCCAGGTCATAATAATGTACGCACACAATTTTGTTTACCTTCCGTTCATTTCACGTTTGCTTTGCTGAATATATCAAGCAAAATTTACTCAGCAGTGAGGCAGCAAAGATATAATGCGCAAACAACCGTTTGTTATACAGGAATGTTTCTGCTTCTTTTTTGGAGACAAAAATAGTTTCAGTAGAACATTTGAGCAACACACGCTTTAGGAAAGTTTGTTTTCAGATAGATAAGCCATAGTGTTCAGTTTATGTTTAACTTAATTTCGCTCAAACACGTCATGTGACATTTCTTCGGATTGTGCAGCTAATGCAAACTATATTTGTTGGTGACTGCATATGCTCTCCGTTCGATAGTTCATTGCCCGTTCTTGCTTTTTTAGGCGCCTGCGCAGTCTAAGTCCACATTTGTATAACTGATTAGACTTCGTCTTGAATTTAGTAGTTTATTATGGAAAGCGAATTAATTTCCGAAACCCAGCTGCAGATATATATTTTCTACTGCTGAAATAACCAGTGCTTGCAATTTAAGAAAGAATCTGAACATCGCTATGCGAAATATTATATTTGTTTTTACATGAGTATAGGAAATGACATGATATGTAATTTGATTCATTCCCGTGTGGAACTAAACGCTACACACAGCAGTTGTGCGATCTCTCGGTATTTCATATGCTGACCTCTGTCCGACAACGTTAAGGACCACTAACATAGACGCAGATTTATTTTTAAAATTTTCTTCATATTTCTCTTGTTTTTTCTTTATATATGTTAGAAAGGTTGATGCAATGAAGGCTATGAAGCCGATGCCATCCAACCGTCGTCCATCGTTTTTGGATGTGCAAAAAATCGATGAATATTTAGACGTTTGGAACTTGAGACGAGTTTCAGTTACAGCAGATGGAAATTGTTTCTTTCACGCTGTTGAAGGTTATTTGGTACGGGAAGCAGAAATCGACCCAGATGCTCGATCTATCAGCCATGAAAGTTTGCGAACACAAACAGTGAAATATCTCAGAGAACATGATATTATTGGACCAAATCAAACCGAAAAATGGTGGAATTTCACAATGAATGAGGAATCTCGTGAAGAATACTTGGACAGACTTAGCATTAATGGAGAATGGGTCGACCATATCTCAGTGCAGGTTTATATACAAGTCCCTTATGCAGAGAAAGTATTCTCTTTAACCATCGGGTACCAGGATAATGTAAAAAATTTATATTTTCTATTTTTATATTATTCAGGCGATGGCAAGTGCTCTACGTCGAATCATCATTATCGTGACCTCACATGACGGTGAATTTCTTCACATTCATCCCTTGGATCCGAATCCTATCGGAGAGATCATTCTTGGATACGTTCCAGAATATCATTACTTCGGCTGTAAGTTTGAAAACGAGAAGAAATCAATTAAAAGCGGAGAGCCGTATGACCTAAAGAAGCTTTCAATAAAACTTGGTGGTGGCGGTGGTGGTGGTGCCACCGAAAAAACTCAAGGTAGACTGAATAAACTCATTATTAGGTTTTAAGAGTCGTCTATCGATAACGGTTGATCGATAACGGGCTATTTACATAGCAGATGACACTTGGCAGAGTTGACTAGTCCCTGAATAATCCAATCGAGACCAAAAATTATCTCTTGTCGCGTTTATGATATTCTTGTGTTAGCGATATTCCAGTCCAGAGCTATATCTGACTGAACTATACATGCTACAAAGCTGAAATTTTGCATGAAGACCCATCGGAGATTGTCATAGTGATGTTTGATTTCGTATCCGAGTACTAGTCCCTGAAAATTCCAATCGAGACCGAAAATTCGCGAATGTTGCGTTAAGCGATATCCGTTAGGTGGAGCAGGAAAGCTATAGCTTTGCTTTTACGTTGGCAATATGAAATTTGCTTGGATATAGAGGGATAGGGACCAAACTATGATAATCTGCAGTGCATGCTTTCCATAATTTCTAATGTGGATAATTTGGACCTCGATGGATGTCCTGGAACGATTGAAGTACAGGTAGCCACTGAATATCAGCATCGGTGATAATGTTTTCATGTTGTTCATAACCGTTTATTCTTGATATTTTATCAACCGACTGGCTTATTGGAGAGTAACATTTCACATCTATTTCAATTAAATTATAACTCCTTTCCCGTTCCAATTAGAATTTATTCAAATCATCAGTATGGTATTAGAAAAAACTTGTTATATTATCACTTTTCATATTAATAATCCATAATATATACCGAAATAATTGAAGTTATATTGAAATGATGATTGATATCTTCCATAGCTTCGCAGGGATTTTGAAAAGTCCAGGATTATATTATCACTTTGATATTATTGATCTACAAGATATACCGATATGTTTGAAGTTATTTTGAATTGATGATTGATATCTTCCATTTCTTCACAGGAATTTTGAAAAGCCCAGGAATACATCCACGATTGGGAAATGGTGGCGGCTTAAAATCTACTGCACCCGCCTACGGTGAGTGATTTATACCATTAACAAACCTTCGTGAAATAACATATCTCTGTGAGATACACGATACAATGTTTTAACTCTGTTGTGTTAGTTTTCACAAAGTTTAAGATAGTCGCGCTCTCACCAGTATTATAACATTCGAGTTAGATATTGACTGTGTTAAATATTTGTTCGAATGTCCGTTGGTCATATATTTTTATTTGTTTTTCACTAAAAATAGTTTCGCACCAGAAAAAGGTTCCGTAGGGACTGTATAGATTTAGTTGATCAGTACTTAACTATGTGTAGGGTGTGTTTTAGTATGAATTCCTGGAATGGGATCATTGCGTTCAGTAATATCGTGAGAGTGAGTCAAAGTAGATATCATGTTATTTCCTATACACATGCAACAACTAATATAATATGTCCCGTAGTTTAGATCCTTCCTTACCAGCAATAGGTATTGGTTAGGGTTATTGTTAAAAATATATGCAGCTGCAGTTCAGCACTTAATTTGCTTTTTATAATAAACTACTAAATTCGAAGGGACTAATTAGTTATATAGATGTGATGACACACTGCGCAGGCTCGTAAAGAAAAAGGGCAAGGAGGAATAACATTTTTCTCTAATGAAGATAATGCAGTTAACAATAAGATATACAGTTTGCCTCATACCTAGATTAAAACTATTACCCTCATAGACGTTAAAGCTGATCACGTTTATGCTTACTTACTATTGCGGTATACAGTAATCCCTCACCTATCGCGGAGATTACGTTTCAGAGCCTCCCGCGATAGGCGAAAGTTAAAACCACATATTTATTTAATTATTTGTATATATTCAAACGTATTTTAAACCATTATAATTCATTCACACACTCTTATTTACCTTATCAACCTTTCCCGCAACCATTTGACCGGTTATTTTCTTTTTTTAACTTTTAGCGCTTAAACATACCAGTACTGTACCGCACGACATTTATCATGAAATAAAATACATACAATATTATATTAAAATACAATACAATACAATATTATATAAAATCTGCGATGTAGTGAATCCGCGAAAAGTGAACTGCGATATAGCGAGGGACGACTTCATATTATTGACACGCGTTGAAGTTGTTTTAGTGTCCCAGCTAACTGTAACGAATGAAGCAATATTTACCTTATCCGAGTGCTTCTGTCAATTTTTAGTATTGCTTTCGCCTTAATTCCGTGTTATTAATTCAGTAAATTCATGTAGAGGTTGTATAACATAGTCAACAGATTAAACAATTCATTGAAATTCTCATTAGGTTTAATAGTTTTTTTTTCTCTCGCAATAAAACTTTACACTGTGGGTATTTCGTCATTTATGGTATGAAAAGGTTATGCGTCATTTATTGGATTTTTCGTTAATTTGAATAGTTGTTACCAACTGTTTGCATGCATTCTTGATCGCCTTTTCTCGCTTAGCGACGCTCGGAAATTACGGGGATTTTGCACCTCAATAAGTTCGTAATCATCAAATAAAATAGGAACTGTAGCTTATTGGACTCAAACTAAGCCCAGAGAAGTGTTTTGATAGTCGAAGTCAATAGTCTCGAAGTCTGGAAAGTACGAAGTTAAAGTTGTGCGAGGCGAACCGTATAAATTTGTGTTAGTATTCCATAATATCTGTTAGATCATATGTTATTCACTAACCCTAGTAGGGGCCTATGGTTACAAAGTCAGTGTGAGGAGGGATCTCAACTGCTACGAGAAATATTATATCCGTTATTGCATGTGTAAATAGACCAGTGATTTTTAAACTTTTTCAAAAAAAATGCGTAGCGGTCTCCTGAATTTTTTTCAATTATTCGCGGTCCCATAAAAAAAACGCGCGCCAAATATCTTCTGTTTAAAGAATTATTGAATCAAATTACAGAAAGTAGTGATTCAGATACTGAAGTGGATATGGAGAGAGATCGGAAAGAAAATAAACCGTTTGAATATTTGCTTCAAACCGAGAAAAGAGAGTGAGTGCTAAATTTTTTGTTTTATGTGTGAACACTATCGTCATTAGTGTTCCATTTCCATACTACAGTACTGTCATTACCGTCTATCTTCGTGCTGGCCACACACGAATAGGTCAGGGCATAAGGAATTCGAAAATATAACTTCTATTTAGCGTAGGGGTGGACAATTATATTTCCGAGGGACCACATGAAGAACGAAAATATTGTGGAGGGCTGGGCCAATAGACTGAACTCAATTTTTTATAACAGTAATTTTATTTCCTTGTGAAAAGCGGTTAATTGCATTGTTTTGACAAGCTTTTTGGCGTGGTTACTGCCGGAAGTAACCAGTTGCAGTTGAGTAATAAAGCGAAGTTTACTGATAAGTTCTCGCCCATTCTTTCAACGTCATACCGGATGATACAATATGTTTATTTTCTACTTTCTATTTAACCTTACGGGGGCCGGTCGACGTCAGCCGAAGGGTCGTTCTATGCCCAGGTCTGATCTAGCCTGTTCCTTACCGCCTCTTAGTGGCTGAGAACATCATCTTCGATAAGACTAATGCGGCCAAGATAACCCTGGTATAGCAGTATTTGGTTGGTACAGATGGTATTGCTAGTTCTGTTGCTTTCAATTACAATGTTGACCACAGTATCATATCAGTTACGATATCTGCGCGAGAATGTTTACATAAGTCAATCCATAATGGCAGTCTCCTGGTTGTATCGATACGTTTGCTTTAGTACAAGAAATTCTCCCGACAAGTTCGGATAATCAAGGGTATACTGTATTCAATATTATATATTTTCATTGTGTTGAAAAGTCGTATCTTATTTTAATTTCAATAATTTTTTTAATTTCAGGGTTAAGAGAACACCGTGGGATGATGATTTTATATGTGAACCTCCAGAAGATGAAAAAAATAGCGGAGCAGTTTTACAGTTCTTCACAAAACTTTCAAAGTACATCAGCTTAGTGGTCTTCTTCGGTGCGGTATTTCTCGGATCTTTGGTGACAAAAGTAAGTGTGGAGCATAGGTTTCCCCTGGGGGGACTTTATCAGAAGTCATACAACTACTTCATTGTACTACTACGGATAGTTCATTCAGACTTGTAGCTAGTTAGTACAGTACTGAAAAGTTGAACTGTTCATTGCTTTGGTTTTATTAAGGCTAAATTATCAATTAATCTCTTAAACCTTCAATGAGCAATCCTAAGATGTAATTTTTGAACACTATATGAAATTCAAAATATAGCAATCGATTAGGGTTGAAGTATATTCCTTAAACCTACACTGAGAAAGTCGAGTGAATGCCTCATGGTGTAGAGCAGTGGTTCTCAAACTGGGGTCCGCGAAGCGGTTTTTAGGAAGACCGTGAAGGGGAAATTTTTTTGAAAAGTTTGAGAACCACTGGTGTAGAGGTTTTGTCACAGTGCTGTTTATTGTGCGTAGCAATGCGCATGTGTTTTGTATTATGGTATTTGGTTTGTCGAATGGAGTAAATGCCGCTCGATAATATCCTGCTAACACTACCCTTATCAGACTGGATCCTAATACTGTCCCAAGCATCCTTGCATGCTAGCTCCTAGTCCATAACATGCAGTAATTATAATGAGGTGTCAAGGGCAACATTTGATATTCAGTAATGCTCTCGCATGATACCTAATCTGCAATTAAAGTAAATTAGGAAAAGTTACCAAGGAATTTATTGATATGCAATTGCAATTGCAAAGTACATTGCATATGTTGTTATGACAATGTATTATTAATTTTTTACTTTTTCCAGGTTACCATCTTGATCCTGGCAAACAGTTATTCGCTTGATCCGGGTGAAGAATGCACAATTGGCACAGGGCCAGAGGCGACCAGTTTATATTACAGATTTAACGTGCTGTTGATGTTAATGACACTTATTGGATTTCCTGAAGTTCTTTCTCTTGTCTACAGTTTATACAAAATTGTTCTCAAAAAAGAAAAGGAGATGAATTGGAGAGTTTTTTTTTGGGTAAATCAGCAAATTGTGCTTGATTTTGATTGATTGCTGAATTTCTGTACGTGCTTACATGAATGGAATTTCTAGGTCGTTCGAATCAGTGAACGTGGGCCAGAATTAGTCCACAGAGACTTCCTGGTTGTCTATGGTTTTATTTCCAGAAAAAGGGGCATTTTCAAGGCGTAAATTAACATAATTAACATTGAATACCTGTAAAATTTGAAATGAGACTTTTAGAGTTTGTTTATCAGAGTGTTATGAAAATTCTGACAAAGTTAAATTTGACAACACAACTGTGTTGGCCTGTGGGGTGCAAAGAGAGAGTACATATACAAATTTGTTGAAAATATATGCTGCAGTCCACAAGACAATTGCTGTGGTACATTTGCTCAGTTTATAAATTATTGTATCTGACATATGATGTTACCAATATTTTGTCTGCAGGGATTATTTCCAGAAATCATTCATGCTGTCGGTTTAACATTTTTTGTCGTTCGTGTTCTTCCATCGGTTGATGCATGGTACGCTTCGCTGATGTTCTCCTTGGTAGCTTTCATTCCCGCTCTTCTCAATTTACACGCTAGAGTGACGTCAGTTACCCACAACAAGCGGCGTAAGGGGCTCAGAGATCCTGGGAGTCGAAGAAGGAATTTATATCTTGGATTCACCATTGCTGCTCTAGTAAGTTTCACGTTTCAATGCAAAAACTACATTTATTGCTCTCATGTGGAAATCACCAGTAGTAGACATCAGTTCAAAATTTGGTAAAAATTCGTCGAGAAATGACTTCGAGAGATTTTTGAAAAACTTTCACACTAAATAGGTTTATTACATCCAATGAAAAACGAAAAGTTGTAGTGAACTTTTGAGTGATTTATTGCTGATGTATGAGTATTATTTTCTCTTTGATGTTTTAATGCTTAATGACATCTGGAATTTAGAAACGTATTCGTGTACATAAATAGAAATGATTCAGTTATGATGGAGGCATAGAGTTTACAATGTTATAAAATATATATACCTGAAGTGTTGTATGGTAATAGTAACAAAGCGATAAGTATTATTGTACCTTCTCCTTGGATAGCAACATCGACCACTTTGCCGACCCTTGCATTAAACAAATATCTTTTTTTGTAGCTTTTGCTTTTGACTGGTTTTGGAATTATGTTCTGGAGAATCTATATTGAGACGAGTGAGAACAACAAGTGGGAGCTTCCTCTCTGTGCACTGCTATGTAAGTAACAAATATATATATATACAGTACAGTTGGTTATCAAAACTTGTCAGGAAAGAATACAATGTAACTTTGATATGATGTGATTGCTAAACCATTAAATTAAATTAGTGTTCTAGCGTTATCTATTAAAAATCTTCCAATGACTCATCATAATATATCTGAATTTGCATTAAATCGAGGCGTATTGTAACACTGTATCTATATATGTTAGAGAGAAAATTTGTTTGCTTGTATATTTGTTTAAGCTGAGTAGTGATAATAAGAGAAGGGGCCGCAATTTCATTTATCCTATGTCGAGCAGTAACACAGTATATCCAGATCTAATCACAATGTCTTTCAGCTTTGATTATGGTATCGTGCCGGTACTGGGAGAATTTCGTCACCATGGATTTGGAATTTTGCACACTGAAACTACGACTTCATGACAATCAAACAAAGTTGGACAGTTTTCGTTTTAAATCATCGTTCCTATATTCATTTCTCCGCCTTTGTGTCATGGGTAAGTTTGATTGATGTATCAACTGAAAAATCCAAATTTATTTTTTAAACTATATAGCCATGAGATATAACAGACAGAAAAGAACGGTCAGAATAGCTTTTAAATGTGATGTTAATTATCCTAATACTAAACTGTAGTGCGTATTTTACTGTTAATATCAACATTTAACATGCTTTTAACATTACTTCTCAAACTTTTTGGTAACATTATAACGTGATTCTAACTTCGATAACACAGACATTTGCCACTACAAAGATGCTAAAAAAAATCTGATTAAAACATTCAATAACAGTGAATTGAGTTCGGTAAAGTTTTACCCGAGAGAAGCCTGGTTTCCCTGCTACTATTAAATATTTCTTTTACTTTTACAGTTGGATTTTGCTTCCTAATCTACATCTCAATAGACGGTTATAGTGTCCCAAAGGATTTCAGGCCTCCACATTTGAGATGTTCTTCGTAAGAGATGTTTTATCTGTTAACCTGCTTTTTTGTAACAAAATTCTTGAACATATCTTGCTGTACTATCAGTGATCCGCAAGCTTTTCCATCGTTATCAAATCAAACGGTCTCGATAGTGATATAGTGTTTAAAACATACAAGGAGATAATAGAATAACTTCAGTAAAAATGCAATCAAACATGCTTGATAATGCAGAATCCTAACCCTAACCGCACAAAGTAAAACAGCAGTAAAATACCAAGAAGTTAAGGTCATGATGTCTATAAGGCTGAAGCATAGGGTCCCCACAGGAAGCCATTAATTTTTCACTGTTACATAGGGTTATTTACTGTGGTCTATTACGTACCATACAAGGGTCAGCTGTAGTGGGTTGAAATATTGAAATGCCAGAGAGGGCCCGAAAGTACCTGAAAGCCATGAGTTAAAATGGCCCTGAATATTATGAAATATTGTAATAATGAATATGACCATACTTGATTGTATTCTATAACCTCATAATATACATGTTCTATGCTATGACAATATATTTAAAAGTCATTATTACTGGCATCAATATAAGTGTTGTCATAAAACATACAACAACCGACCATTCGTACACTTTAGGAAAATAAATGCATAAACTAAGTAAGAAAACTGAAATGATAACAATGATTTTTTATCTCTAGGATTGTGACATCTCTGTGGTACACTCTACTCACTCATGTATTTTGTGCGCTTGGTGCTTTCTTTTTTGGACGAATTGCATGTCAAACAATGGTGCAGATACCTTCTTATTCTTTCCCACTGATAACTGTCACACCAGTACTTTGTAGTTTGACTGCAGCTTATACATATCAAGATGTGAAGACATTGACAGATTTCTTTGGTAATGATCAAATCACTTGTTTTATATACTACTTACAAACATAGAAATTCTTGATAGTTAGATGGAAGTAATGTTGCCTTATATTGGGGTACTGACTTATCCAGTGAATATGGGATAAAACCTAAAATAATACTTAATTCGTTATGTCTCAGAAGCATTGAACTTGTATTTTGATAACGTTTGTGAGGATTGAAAATATTTGTTGCATCAATTCATTTTTTTGAACTTTTAGGTATTTCAGTCGACAGTGTATTGAGACAATACATCGATTGGAAACATGCATGGGGACACAATTTTGATGCTGGAATATTCGCTGCTATTGTAATCGGTGGTTTGGCTCTTGGTTGGCTCGCTTTAGTCCTGATAACACCACATTTGTGGTTTCCAAAGACAGAAAGGCTGGCAAGGTAAACCATTGATTAAAATTGATGACTCATGGTTTACAATCTTTCAATGTGATTCTCTGTCTGCTGAAGTATTAACAATCTGTCATGGTTAATAACTCAAAAGATAGAGATGGGACAAGGGGTAATGACATGACAGATGGCGGGTGGGCAAGGGGTAATGACATGAGCGATGGCGGTGAGCTCTTGCAAAAAAAAGAAGATATCAAAAATAGTATTTCATCTTTTATCCAGAACTGAAGTTTTATTTGTGAAAGCAATTTACGGTGGTCCGTTCATCAATGAAACACTGATGCTGAATTTGAGACAATATCAGAGGGAATATGCAAGAAATAAAAAGATAGAAGCAATGGAAATGGAAAAAGAATTTGAAAGAAGGTATAGATAGCAAATGATATAATTTCGAGTAAACATTATAGGTATAGAAAGTCCTCAATTAATAACAAGATTCCGTTCTAACAATTGAAGCGAATTAGTAAATAAACTCCTTACTTAACTGCAAGGATCTGCTCCAACCAAGTCAAAAATATCTTTCGATATTCTTTCAATGTCATCCAACAGGTGATAAAGTCCGTGATGTAGGAAAAATTATCAATTATAATTATAGTTATATTCAATGGCAGTAAATATAAGGAACGTTGGCAGTGGTGATAACGTACGTCAGTAAGAGCTGTCGTTTAATGAGATATAACGAGACATATAGATCTTAGTGATTTCCAGGCACATTCCGGTATTGGGTGATATTATTCTTTAACACTGAAGACAATTCCTACAGATCATCAAGATCATCAAGGTCATCACTGAGACGACGTTCTCGCAGACTCACTGTAACAGCGAGACCCAATTCTGTTCCGCATGTCTTCCTCTGTGCAACAATGTGGCATGAGACAGAACCTGAAATGACTCAGTTACTGACAAGTATAATGAGGTAATTATTTCAACAAGTGAATTTGAATATAAGTTGCCAATTCCTAGCAGTACAATTATATGCCATGACAATATGTGGAATTTTCGAACAAGCAATGCAGGCAGGTGCTGAGCTGGTTATGGGCCCCAGGTCAAATTCATCAGTGGACGTCCATATTTATTGAAATGTTTGCATATTACAATATAACTTTCTGTAATTATTTCCAACAGCCAAATATTATAATGTAAGAAATAAGGATTTCAATACAATGTAACGTAATGTAGTTTCAGTGGGCCCGTAAATATTGATAGACTAATTGTGTACTTGGCCTATCAAAAAATCCGGGCATAAGTGCTGACCAAAATCCATGCAGTAATACATTACAGAAAATCAGAAGATCTATATATATATATTTACAGTAGATCCTAATGGAATAAGTTGGCTTACGTAACTAACAAATAGACTTTTCCAACTTAATTTATTTCACATTTATACAGACTCGACAGAGATCAAGGACTTCGTCAACCAAACTCCAAGAAAGATCCAGATTTTTACCAAATGCAGGTGCTCAATTTTTTATTAATTCTCAGTAAGTATATTAACAGTATTACGGTACCAGTAGTAGTTCCTCATTGCTAAAAATGTGTCATTAAAAATTCTTGAATATTCTTAAAAATAATAGTTTTAGGAAGAATAAGCATTGTCTTGTGTGTCATTGACTGTATTTATAATCCTATTGTTAGCAAGTTTCATTTGTC
>QRAM01000179.1:9644-23376 GCA_013436055.1 Halocynthia roretzi | reverse complement strand
TACATTCATTTATCACAGACTTCGTTATATATAAATTTGAATATTTACTTCTTCAATAGGTTCATGTTTTATTTGATGATGCGATGGAATATGTAAAAGATGTTAACGGAAAACCAAAGGCGAGACCGAATAAGTTTGTCAATCGTTTGCTTGATCTGATTCCAACGGCTGCAAAGTGAGAATATATTTAGGAAAATTACTGAAATATTGAGTACCGTATTTCCTGAGTGGTTGTTACGATGGTAAGACGCACACAATAATTTTTCAGGAAAAATAATGCGTCTTATGAGACACGAAATACGTTATATATTGTTGGTAACTCTCCATTAGATGATTAATAAATATAGTTCCTTGTCTCTTTGTGTACTAACATAACTAACTATATAAAATAGAACTGTCCATGTATAACTGATTAGATTTTATCTGGAATTTGGTAGTTTATTATGAAAAGCGAATTTATGCCCAAAACCCAGCTCTACTATTTTCGACTATTAAAACAGCCAATACTTTTTGCTCCATAGTCTATGTGAAAATGGATCTAAACAGCTCTATGCGACATATTATATTCATTGGTATATGTATAAAGAAAATGACATGATATTTACTTTGATCCATTTGCATGATCTAGAATTGAACTCTATTCCCATCATTTTAGGCCTCGATTTCTCATTGTCATAAGAAATGCCACTGTATTCATTGAATGCATTTGCTTCACATGCATAGAATAGGAGCTCGGCTAGTATTAATAATAATATTGTTAACATTTTATTATTTTACATTCAGCAAAGTTGAACTAGGCTTAGGTGACGACATCCCCCCGCCTGTAATCTATCCAACACCTTATGGAGGAAAATTGGATTTTGTCCTCCCATATGGCAACTTAATGATTGTACATTTGAAAGATAAATCAAAGATACGGTAAGTTGTTTTGTTATGTAACATACAGAATTATTTCATGGAAGTATTCGAAAAAACCAAGTTCATGTGGATAGTGTGGATGCGTGGGGAATTATGAGTGCCGTTATCTATCCATTGAAAGTATTATTTGTAACAATAATCTAATCAAAATCTCTCAAGAATGATAGCAATCCTTTTTATCAGAGCAAGCTTCTGCCAGTTGATAACAATAACAGACTGATAAAACATTTCTACTTTGTGAATCAACCGTATATGATCCAGTACTGGCTCTGTACTGCCATCTAATGACAACATTCTATCCTAAGATTTCCATTTGTTAGATTAGTAGTTTAAATTTGCAGTAGTATTATTGCAATAAATATATATGGGTTCAGAAAGCGACTTCGCCTGTGAGTTTGTGTGTGACCGCACGAAAAAGATTGGGAATCATTTTGCTAAATACTTTTATCTACACAATGGTAAATATTAAAAAACTACAAAACTATTTTGTACAGGCACCGTAAACGTTGGTCTCAATGCATGTACATGTACTATATTCTCGGATATTTACTAAAAACGAAAAAGGCGTACAAACCGGAAGAAATTTTCCTGCTGGCTCTAGATGGAGATGTTGATTTTCAACCTGAAGCGATGCTCCTTCTGCTCGATAGAATGAAACGAAATCCGGATGTTGGCGCAGCATGTGGAAGAATTCATCCGATTGGTATAAATAACAATTCTAAATATTGAATCATTCGTTCACACTTGGATGAAACAGGAAAGTTAATATTGCTATCAAAGACACTGTCATCATTCTAACCATCATCCTAACCTGTTTAGGCTTAACCTATCAAACCCAGAATCTTAAAAATCATCCTATCCACATAATTGTCAATCAGGTTTTTACTTTTTATAATTCTTTCCATAAGGAACTTATTATCTTGTTTTGTAATACATTTTTCCCATTGATCGTTCATGAATTATACTTACACTTACTTTTATTGATGTCTTGTAATTATCAGTTGACTGTTAAAGTCCAGATTGTCGTAATACTAGCTAGCAAACAGAGTTTCAGATTTATAGAGCTCTTGTAATTGGGAATGTATTGACACTATGCAATATAATAGCCATTAATCTTCTACACTACATTTCAGGTTCTGGTCCAGTTGTTTGGTTTCAAAAATTTGAATATGCTGTTGGACATTGGTTGCAGAAGACAGCTGAACATGTTCTTGGATGTGTTATGTGTAGTCCAGGTTGTTTCAGTATGTTCCGGGGTGTAGCTCTGATGGATGTAAATGTCATGAAAAGATACACAACAAAGGCAACTGAACCTATTCATTATATCCAATGGGATCAAGGTTTGTTTCTTAAAAAAAATATACAAATTGCACAGTTGAGATTCCTAATCAACACTATATATTGCTTAGGTGAAGATCGTTGGCTTTGCACTCTTTTGCTGAAACGAGGTTGGAGAATTGAATTCAGCGCAGCTTCTGATTCGTATACTTTTGCTCCCGAAGAATTTAAAGAATTTTACAATCAGAGAAGGTAAATCATTTACACCAGTCACCCATTATATGCGAGGGATGCGTTCCGAGATAGAAATACACAATAAACACAAAGTGGGGTGCTTGATTGTAGGCAATCGGAGCTTGAATACTTTAATTACCCTCTGACGAGTAGTGACAATGCAGTGAACTATTTGAAGTATCAGCTTCTCCCAGCTAACATTAAATAAAAAGATAGTCGCTCCATTTTATTTTTCCTGCAACAGCCAGTGGTGAGTCAGGTTGCCTCAACTTTCATAGGAACTCTAACCGTGTGTCTACTCATTGTTGCCCTGTTTTCTAATTCCATGTTAGATTTTTGATTCGATTGATTTTTCCTAATGCATATCATTGGTTTTTTCTTAGACGATGGGGACCTTCAACCATGGCAAACGTTCTCGATATTTTGAAAGATGCAAAGTTCACAGTTCGTAACAATGATTATATTTCGTGGGGTTACATTGCTTATCAAGTAAGTGTCTTATCTATGAGGTCCATTGTTTTTCTACTGTAATATCAAATATCATCCATTGTGTTTTTAGATGGGCTTGATGGCATCATCCATACTTGGACCAGCAACTGTTGTGCTTGTAGTACAAGGAGCATTTCAATATGTTTTCAACTGGAGTCCGGTCGTATCTTTGATATTTTCTCTGGCTCCCGTCATTATATTCATCATTCTCTGTTACACAACGAAACAAGATTTCCAAATAGCTGTCGCTGGAATTCTTACAATTGTGTATGCATTAGTCATGATGGCTGTATTGGTTGGAATTATTGGACAAATGGCAACATGTAAGTTTATCTGGTTAAAATATTTGACATTCTACTGCTAATATACAGCAATACACCGTATTACGTCATTACTGGGTAAGTTTTTAAGTACGATGACATACACATAACAATTAGTGTGAACAACACATTGAAAAATCTAACTCCCGCTAAGTTATTTTAGTCATTGCGCTTGGAAATACTAGTACTATCCGCCTTAAGTCCCATGGTTAAATCGGACGTAGAAAATTACTGACAAAAAAGCAGCGATAGACGAAGCATGCAGTAAAACATTTGGCGATTACTCTAGAAAAGTAGCATAGAATTGAATCTGACGTAACATGAGGCATTACTGTAAAGTTACATTAGAGATTATTATTTGTAATTAATATTTCAGCTCTGCTAAATCCAAGCAGTCTATTCATGATCGCTATGGTTGTCATCTATGCATTTACGGGAATCATTCATCCAACAGAGATGATGTGTCTTATTCACGGCGTGTTGTATTACCTATGTGTACCATCTGCATTCATTCTACTAATGGTTTATAGTCTCTGTAACATGAATAATGTAACATGGGGAACAAGAGAAGTCAAACAACTTGCATTGAACACTGATGTACAGCAGGAAGCAATGAAGGTAGGTGCAAATTATACTCTCTCTACACAATGTAACGCATCATTAAGACAAATTACTTTTATCAGCCCCCAAATACTGGTAGGACATACACCAATAGCCTAGAGGCACGTCCACGTCCATTGTCATTGCATATATCGCTCTTTGTAACATTCCCTGCTTTCCAAGATTATTTGTCTCAAAAAGGTTCATTTCAAATGATATATGCGCTCCTGAAGTTGTTCACAGAAGGATGCTTTAAAGTGCAAGAATAAGTCAAACTTCTCTTGCTGGGGTGGCGGGGTGAAACCGCATTAGTAATTTCAACAATTTGAATCTACCGATATGTGATCTCAATTTCTCCCAACAAATGCTGAAACCCCTGTATTCGCCCTGACCTATAGATTACCGTTTAACTACTGTTTTTCTGAAGTGCAGTTGAAAACACCAAAAGAAGGAATCTGCTGCTCTGATGTAATGCATAAATCTTGATTCAATTTTTATATAATATATTTTAATTAATTTCCCCATTAACATGTTGCTTTTTTAATTTTTTTTATTAATAATAGTTTTACAGCAACTGAGAACCTCAGCTATTTATGCTATGTAATATTATTTCATAGGAGGCCGCTAACAAGAAAATGAAGAATAAGAAAACTTCCTTTGGACCAAGGTTCGATTCTTCGTCGAGTCCAAGTTGTCAATGTGGAAATCTGTGGAAATGTTTTTTCTGTGTCAATCCACAACCAGTGTATCAGCAAATACCACAGAATGCAACAAGACGTAGAACCACAGTTCATCGGAAGACGGTTACAGGAGGACAACATGATATTGATGCACTTCGTAAATACAGTCAAGCAGCATCAAAATTACATACAAGTAAGGATATGATTGATGTAGCCATAGTTGTAGCATTTAATTCTAGATCATGGGAATGGATCAAAATACATATCATGTCATTTCCTATACAAATGTAACAATGGATACAATATGTCGCGTAGCGTTGTTTAGATCCCTTCTCACACTGACTCTGTAGCAATAAGCACTGGCTATTTCAGTAGTAGAAAATATTTAACACACAGTTGGGTTTTGGCGAAAATTTGGCTTTCCATAATAAACACTAAATTCAATGCGCAGGTGCATAAAGAGACAAGAAAGGGCAAGAAATATTAATTACTCATCATTAAATGGAGATTATGAACTACCATAGTTGCCTAATGCTGTTGATTCTAGTTTATTCCTAATTTTCATTTAGCTTGGTTGGCTTGAGCAGGTCTGTACTATAATATCTGTAATATGGCTGTCTTTATTTTAGTTAAAATCTCTTGGATGTTTGGTATTTATATTTCTGGGAGCAGTGGATGAGAACCAAATGTTTGAATATGATATTTTGATATTTTTGAAATTATTTTCTAGCTAGAACAAATGCCGAAATAGAAAGGAGGATAACTAATGCAGTAACTATTGAAGAAGCTCGACGAATGTATGATAACAATGAAATATCTGGCAATGCTACTGTTTCTGAACTAAGAAGAAAATCTGTGTAAGTATCAGATTGAAACTTTTTAATCCATTTCCGGACCACAGAAAATGCTGAAAAACAGAAATCGAACCGGAAAACCTAACTTCATTTGTTTAACCCCAATCTTGCCAGTTCAGTCCACAAACATTTTTCCGTTTTAATGCTTGGAAATAATACAATCATGAAAGCTTCCAATGAATTGTTTCCTATTTTCCTGATTATATTGAAATCCAATACTTCGAATTCGGTGGTCGCTCAGTATATCTGAAACTCTGTTATGCTTGCATAGACTCGTATTCAATGTCGAGATACATTTAACCATAATGCAGCTTGAATGATCAATTCTACATTAGTTTTCTTATCGCCACGTCTCTCACAATTCTCTGAGACTTAACATATTACATCTCCTTGCTCTAGTATTAATATTATCACTTTACCTGTTCAATGTCATTTTTACTGTATGTAGTACTGTGTGCAGGAAATAGTGTTAATCATTACATGTAAATAACCTAAAGATTATAAATAAATCACTTCTTGTTTTAACCAGGCACAAACGACGAGAATCAAAGAAACTAAATGTAGATTATGCAAAACAGCTTTCCCAGGAGTTAATGGATGAGGTTTGTATTATTTTAAAGATATATCATTTGATATTTAGTAATACCACGTTCATTTGTCAAATTACATACATGCCATTGGATTATAATTGGAGATATACATGTTCAACTTATATAGTGTAACACACTTTGTGACTAGGAATTTACTATATAGTACTCTCAATTTACGATGATTCACTCAACAAAGTTTTAAAAGTATTATTTTACAAGTATTTTTCTCCTTATAGCCTATTCAAGTTTGTGATCATTAAATAATACAGAAACTGGAGCTCATCTACTTCAACCTAAATAAATGAAAGTGTTTCGATACTGTATATGACCATGAATGAACCGTGTACATTATGAATAAATAACCAAAATAATCATACAAATATGTTGGTTTATTTCATAAATCATGGTTTACCATTGATTTGAATACAGAACATGTATAGAATTCAAACTATAGTTGACATAGACCTATGAACTCTTGTTTCAGGATAATTTTCATGATTCTGATGAATCGGATTTCGAAGAAGATGAGGGAACATGCTATTGGATTATAGATGGTGGAATGGAAGATGGTGTCATTGAGTAAGTACCAAGCTAACAGTCAAAAGTACCAAAGTTTGAAGCACAACTTTCATAAAAGGTTTGAAATTTTGCGCCCGGGGAAACTGCCTCCATATGCTACGCCACTGTAATCTACGCAACAATTGTTGTATTTTTTTCTATTTTCTCTATTTTGAAAGTGCTAAGCATCTTATATTTATATATATAGATACTTGGATGACGAAGAACGAGAGTTTTGGAAAGATTTTATCAAAAAATATCTTTATCCTCTCGAAAAAGATGTGGTAGAAGAAGAGCGAATCAAAGTTGAGTTAATTGAGCTTCGAAACAAGATGACTGGCGCATACTTTCTCATCAATAGTTTGTGGATTGTGTTGACCTTCGCTCTTAGTCTCTCAATCCAAGACATCAACATAACTTTTTATGTGAATGGAAATGCAACAATGGTAAGTCACAACTTTATTACTAAAGGCACAACGTCTATAACTCTTGAAATAGTAGAGCAGGGGTGGCAAAACGTTGCATTCCATGTGTCCATATTTTTACATTTGAGTTCAGATACGTCATGCATCTCATGTACCCGAATACAATTCGTGTAAAAATATGTTGACATATTTAGTATTTTCCATGATATATGGAAACCTATTCCTCACTCTTAAGTTATTTGAATTCCTGTTATAAATTTTGCAAATCGTTTTTTGATGAATACTTTTGTAAGCTCTCTTTTTTATTATTTTCATTTGGGTGCAACTTTAACGGTCCATTCTTAGTCATATGCAGTGTTGAAACACTTATTTGGAATAAGGTTGAGGCTCATAAGATACAGTTTCTATATTATTTATACACGATGTGATTGAGGAGCTAGATACAAAATTTACCCTAACAATTATATTCTTCACTAACAGATTCAACCACTTGCATTTCTGTTCTTGGTTTTCTACTTGATCATTCTGGCTATTCAATTCATAACAATGTTGATTCATCGATGGTCAACGTTTGTTCATTTGCTCTCTGCTACAAATTTGAACTACACCGATACAAGAGCTGTAAGTGATCATTACTCCTTAATTTATTTGATAGGAGAAAACTGATTAGAAGACATGTATAGGTGTTGTACACTCGATTAAAAGGACAATGGCTAATACCTGTCAAGAAATTAAAAAGTCTGAATATCCGATGAAAGGGAAAAATACCGAAAGTTAATTTATTATGTTTTTTCCCTCAAAGACATTGCTACTTCAAAAATTCTGTGGAGATTATCTCACTTTGTTTTCTACCTAGACTTATATATGTATAATTTTATAACTATTTTTGCAGAAAAAGAATATCAGTGATCCTACAAAGAACCAAGGAAAGATTCGGCCTGGTCCGCCTTCAGATCCACAAATCACCGAACTTGGAGAAACCCATATCAATCAAGCTTATGAGGACCATGACTTCAGTGGAATCATCGGTACGGATTCAAATTTCACCTACGGGGCTGAAAGGGTAGATAAGAAAGAAGAGGATGATGAATATCATCTGGATGCAGAAGTTAAAAAGTAAGATGATTTATTTCTTTTTCCAAAATAGTAAC
This sequence comes from Halocynthia roretzi, assembly GCA_013436055.1. Taxonomy (NCBI): domain Eukaryota; kingdom Metazoa; phylum Chordata; class Ascidiacea; order Stolidobranchia; family Pyuridae; genus Halocynthia; species Halocynthia roretzi. The sequence goes on along the minus strand of QRAM01000179.1, from coordinate 15,279 downwards.
GTAATCCACGTTATATGATAAGTTATTATATTTCCTTGCCTCTTCATGCGCCTGAGCAGACTGACTCCATATCTGTAAAACTGATTAGACTTCATCTAGAATTTAGTAGTTTATTATCGAAAGCAACCAACAGCTGCTACTGCTACTGCCAAACGGTGCTTATTTCTACATAGTCAGTGTGAGAAGGGATCTAAACAGCTTTACGCGACATATCATATTCGATGTTACACATGTATAGGAAATCACATTATATCTACTTTGATCATAGATACTGAATACTAATAACAGAACTGAACACTACAACAGATGTATAATTGTCTACTTACATGTTTGCCCTCTATTGTTGAGTGATCTTAAAACCAAATTCTAATTCCAAAAAACACCCTACTTACTAAAAGAATATCAAGAATCTAAATTACTGTTAGATGCATTCCATCCACCATTATTTGTGGCAAATTGTGAACTTATCATACCAAATTATTTTTTAGCAAACACCACAATTCAGGAGGCTCATTGGTTTGGCGTAATAAACCAACAGGAATAGGTGATACTTTGACTTCCTATCAAGATAGTGAGAAGCAAGATGACAAAGATAATGTTCCAGATTTCGTTTCTGAAAAGCAAATAGAAAATCAATTATCAGTAGATGAGGTGAAATTCTCTCCTGAGGAAAAAAATCAACCTGGTAAAAAGGGGGTGCAATTCGATATGACCCAATTGTAAATCCAGCTACTAATGAAACCTTTTCATAATCGTTCTTGAAAACTTTCACGAACATATTTGAAAATGTTGAACGTTTAAAATATGATGCTGGGAAATGTGTACGAAAGTATTACAGAAATCCATTGTTACTCCGTTCACACATATATATGCCAATAATGAGCTAAATTTGTGTAGCCACAGTGATGAGTTAATAATGACTTCTTTTCTCGGGGGCTTCTTTCCCATAGTACTCAATTTGAAGTGAAGTAGAAACTTCGTGGAATCCTTAGTTAGTTTAATCAACAGCAAGATCTGATATAAAAATTTCCCAGTCACTACATCTAATCATCTTTTCAAGGGCCCCAAACCATTGTATCCAATTCCAAGTCGCATGAACGAAGTCCAATACCATCACTTGTAGCCTAATTACCCAAACATGGATTCAGAAAACAGGTTCTGCTTGACTTATTAATTGATTTATATGTCAAAGAGTTTATAAAAGAAATATCGCCAACAGTACAAACTAACGTCGTTACAAGAACATCAGTCTATATAACAGCTATATAACGTCGGATCAAGCTTCAACAACAGCACAATGTAGCGAACTATGTTGCTTGCTAATGAATGCCTTGTCTTGGGTCTAAGTATTATGAGATTATGTAGTCTCTTCTTGATACGTAGGACTCAATCTTAACCAAAACGATCACCCATTCTACTGTAATTGACCACTCGAGTCTGGGACTGCCTGTATTGACAGTGCTTTTACCCAAGCTTGTAATTTGTGATCTGTCATCCACAGCAAACCCACCGAACTATCATGATATATTTGTACATAGATTGAGGTCAATATATTTGTAGACTTGTGTTTATCCACATGGCGCCTGTGATGATACAAGGTATGCAGAGTAGATAGCTTTTCGGAATAGAATTTTACATTGTCTTATCGTATTTTCATTGCACTTCGAGCAGAATGTTCTACGCAATTAAGATAATTTTTCTGAGTATATGCTTTTGTAGTGAGTAATGCATTAATTTCCAACCAGTTTCTGGCGATGAATATACAATTAGTCACATCAAACAATGTGAAAATAAATTCGAAAACCTTAATATTCTGTTCAACAATATTTTTAAGCACCTCGATATAAGGCGAATAAGAGGTGAATTGCATAGTTCCATAGACTTTCTGAGATATTGTTTCCATTCGGTCGTTTATATATCAAACTGTTTAAAGCAAGGGTAGGCCTTGATATTTAGCGACCAATAACAGGTAATTCATTATGAAAATCATACCCGTATTTGTATAGATTCAGTAACATGCCTAAGGTATCACAGCTTTGCCATGGGATATTGTAATTGCCTGTTCTATAGTTTTTACTATATTCAGACATAAATAATGAGAAGAAATTTTTACAAATGTGTAATCTGTCTTTGATTATTGTGGCTGAGAAGGATGGAATCCGTTGGGGAGAGCAATATACTCTCACATATCATACATATATTGTTTAAATAATTTCCCTCACATTGTGTCAGTCATTTCAGATGTACTAAGAGGTCACATTGTTGAACTGAGCTAAGTCAAGTAATGTTTATATAAAACAAACTCATGATTCATCTACTTACCTTTTTTATTATCAGTAGCCTTCCATATCCATTTTTATAGGTCATTAATTCATCAGGTAGGAAAAAAGTAGTATGCTTATATCACCAAGAATGCTAGGCTTGAAAAACTTCTCATATACACTAATGTTATTATAATCTTGTTTAGCCATGATTCGCTTTGTGCTCTATTTTCAGAAATGCATCCTGTGCATTTATTGGGTTATTGCTTTATGTTAATATTATATTAAAAAAAACATACTTAGGAATAATACTGCATACAAAACAACCATGGCGTCCTGCCCAAAAGGCTCCATTCCATGAATCAGTGGAAAATGACAAAAATCCTGGCTTTCGTCACTGTAGCATACGCCATACCACGTTCTTGTGGGATGTCTATCATTATGAATAGTCCTATGATTTAAAACCCAAAGCAATTTTTTATATCCATGAAACTTTTTCATCCATTGTGTGATCCTTTACTTCTCAATATCGTTACAAAATAACCTTACCAAAAGAAATTCTGAAAAGTGTAAGAAGTGAAGGATCGCAAGGTCGTTGAATAGCATGTCAAAATTGGGTTTTCCATCTTGTAAACCGAAACTGTATTTACAGTAAACCCTTGCCAAGTCCTATTGGTTGGGCCTTCAGTCCTTACGATTGATAGTGAGTGATATAATATATATTTAAACGTTTCACTCAGTTATACGAAGTAGGTAGTATTTTCTGTTATTGTGTGTCATGTTATTCAGTGATATTTCAGCGCATTCGTTGAAATTTGCAACTGTATTGAATGCACTCTATATATAACTCTTGTAATCGACGCGTGGGCTTTGAGTGAGTTCGCTATTTTTTGCGATATCTAGCAGGAATGCGTAGCTGCATTCCCCTTTCCCATCTCTGAATTGGTGCATGTATCTTCGAAGAATGAGGATTTACATAATCGTGAGGTACTTCTTTCGTGTATGACCGTCCATTATTGCTAATCTGTTTTCCTTCTCCGACGGAAAACTGAATTTTAAGTTCGAAGTTATTCGTTTTTTAGACATGAAACTTATATTATTCTAATCCTTAACATACAACCTACACGTTTATATATAAAATATCTTATACGAATAGTTTAACCGCGAAATTTAACTCCGTGAAGTCAGAACCGTACACAATATGTACGTATACGTACTGTTGTACATATCGTAATTGCCGATTGTAAGTTTTCTTGGTTCACCTCTTTTGTTTGCGTCGAATATCTGTTTATTTATTTAATTTTGTGCAATTCTTAGTCACTAACCTTGGTTTATTCTCGTTTACAGTTAGCATTCAGGCTGCTAACATACATTTAAACGTAAAGCAGAAGAAAAAAGACGAAAAATCAAACAAGAATTATGAATGTGATGAAATTTGAGAACTTCGATTCTGGATGACAGTAAGTTGTAAGTTTTTTATTGTATATTGTGTCTGGTTTTCTTTTGTTAGTTAGAGAGCAAAAGTCCCTATGTATATACAGTAATCCTTCACCTGTCGCGAGTATCGGTTATAGTATCATAGTATAGCATACCACAGCAATTTACACAATGAATACCTAGCGCCGTTCATGCCAGTTATTCCGATTCAAAACTTATTACGACTTGTCAAATACAGACTTAGCAAGGGTCTACTGCACTCTATTTCAGTTATTTGTTATGTAATGAGATATTTCATTGAATCGTATTGATATCGATGATGATATATCAGCTTACAGATGTGTGTATGTTGTGATGAAGTGTTGACGTGAAAGTAGTAGAATATGCTGTGCTCATGTGAGCTTGCTTGTGAGAAGTCAAACATTTGTAGGAATGGAAGCAATATGTTTGTAGCGCAGGATTTTAAGCTATTTCAGATTTTCGCAAAGCATGTAGGACTAGGTATATGCCTGAATAGTATATGTTGGATAAGTCAAGTACCAAGAATAAGTCAGCACCACTTCCAATTAACTCCCAAGAATTTATATATTGTAATCAGTAGCTCAGCATGAAAGGAGTATATAAAACTTGAATCTTTCATACAAGTTGTGATACAAGACTAACATGATAGAATTAGTACACTACTATATGGATGTAGGCTTGCTGGTAGTGTCAGCGCCATATTTTTTCTATATCATGTATTGACAACTTTATGCATTTATGGATTAAAAGATATAACAACCAATAAAGTAGTACTGTCGGCGTCTACTGTTTATTTTGTTTTTTGCTTCGATGACACTTGGCGTATACCGTCAATATATCCATTGGGGCAGAACGTTTGAAGCGTTTTAATGACAGGACTAATGAGTCGACATAATAATGAAAGATCCGCTAATGCTCATTGGAAAATCTTGCATCTAACGTTGGTTATAATTGGCTGAATTGAATTCAAACAATTGATTTTCGAGCTCCCTCTTGTAGACCGTGATCCCGAGGTCACTCGCTGTTTTTTCGAGCGTGACTTCTCCTGGCTCCAGACAGAACGTCATCATCGTCAGCTGACCTTCGGGTCCTCAGGTCAATATTTCAGGGGCACTGTGCTTTTGCGCTTCCTTTCGTTACGTGATACCCGGGATTGTAATCAGCGCGAGAAGTTTTCTTGCTTCAGATAGTGAGTTATTCATCGCATTTGTNGCTACCCCTAGGCTATTTCTAGATTAGGTGTGAGCTGTTAGTCTTGTACCACAACTTGTGTATGAAAGATATATGCTACTTGCATGCTAATGTGCTGGTTAACATATAAAAATTCTTGATAGTTAGATGGAAGTTGGTGCTGCCTTTTTTTGGGAGTCTACTTATCCAGCGAATATAGGCTAAAACCTGAAATATACTACATATTTTGACTTCAAAAGTCAGTATAAGACTTTTATAATCTAGGAAAGATGAGAATACAATATATATTCAATTTTTAAGGCTGCAGCAAAGAGGGAGAATGCAGTCGATGAATTTTGGGCAACAACCACAAGGAAAAGGACATCAATGCAGGATATGAATTTTTGGCTACTCTAGACTTTGCATATGCTATTATTTTATTGTTCCAGATAGAAGTTGCAACCAGGATCCTCGAGGTGGATGGCCAACAACAGCGCTTTATATTTATTATATTACTGTTTTGTTTCATTGTATTTCATTATTGCATATGCTTGCCAATTTCTCGCTGCACTGTTGCACAAACTGGCCATTTGTACTACAGTGTGGCGATTGGGTAACTAGTATGGGACCTTATTAACTAGCAGAGAGGTGGTTTGGATTGATCATCCAAGCTTTCTCTTTGGGTTATTTTTGTTTCCGTTTTAGATTTTAGTTATTCTTCCATATTAAATCTAATGATTTCATTC